>CM043706.1:12257818-12426227 GCA_023969325.1 Oryzias curvinotus
TTCTATCCTCAGGGCACCCAGAGTTTGAACCCTCACAATGATTACTGTCAGCACTTTGTGGACACCGGACACAGACCACAAAACTTCATAAGAGACGTCGGTGCGTATTTACCTCTTCCTGAGTGTTAATAATGGTCTACATGTCCGCTTATTACTTTGGACTTGTGGTTTGGAAGGTTTGGCCGACCGATTTGAAGAATACCCCAAGCTGCGGGAGTTGATACGACTCAAAGACGAGCTGATCGCCAGCACCAACACCCCTCCCATGTATGTCATAGGATGAAACGAATGTCACCTTTTGCACACTTCTTTTAACCTATAATGTTCATGATGAGCTGTCTGGTGAGAATTACTCAGGGTGTGGGTCTGTGTGTTTCAGGTACCTCCAGGCTGATCCCGAGCATTTTGACCTGCGGGAACTGAAGAGCCAGTTTGATGTGATTTTGCTTGAGCCTCCTTTAGAGGAATATTACAGAGAGTCAGGCATCAGCCACACAGAGCGCTTTTGGACCTGGGATGATGTACGTTTAGTTATTTATGTATTTATTTTCTGCTAATATTGTAGTTTCTGGACTTCTACAAGGATCAGGAATGATTCTACTCATCATCGTTCATATGTGAATCTGAGGATCAGGTTAAAGTCCAACAATTCCAGCCCCACATTTTTCTCATCCTTTTATTTATTTATCAATGCAAGTTTCATTTTCAGAACCTTTAAGGCAATCTCATACCCATCTCTTTCCTGCTGCAGATCATGAGACTAGAGATTGAGGAGATATCGGACCTGCGCTCCTTCGTCTTCCTCTGGTGTGGCTCTGGGGAGGGACTGGACTTGGGCAGAATGGTAACACCGTTCAAAATGAATCCATTGAACACCCCACGCCTGTTATGAGAAGAGAGGATTACCTAGTTATAAATGGGAACTATTTATCCATTTTTTTATTTCCTTGTTCCTTGATAGGTATTATAAGTCACCGCCCATTATTCGTCATTGAAATTCTTTCTGCCCTTAAATTAGTTAAATAAAGGTGTTAACAGATCCCTCAGAATGGTATGTATGAAAATGACGTGTCCCCCGCTGACCTTTGAGGCGTCATGTGATGTACTCTATTGAAACCATCCAGCCTCATGTCAGAAAAGCAGGAAATAAAAAAAACAGAAATGATTTTGACATGACTGTGACGCAGAGGCTTTAGAGCTTATCAGTGAGACGGCATGACTACCTCGCCTCATGCTAAAAAGATTTTTTAAGAATGCCTAAGTTAATGTCAAAGTAAAATGTCAAGCCTGTGGAGATGTGATAGAGTACTTTTATTATTTTTTACTATTTCATTAGTCATCAAGTCATTTGGTTTTTTTTTAGAAATGATTCAGAAAATTCTGAAGTCAGATAAAAATGAAAAATAAAACAACCAAAGAATTTCATTCCAGTTTTACAGATGCTATAGGTGTCCTGTTTACCTCTGCATTTCAGTAATATCAATGAACTTCTATTTGATCTAAAACCATTTGTATTTAGTATATGAACCCAAACCAGAATGAAGTGGGTACAGAGAAGAAAATCCAGGTTTCTTGTTGTATGTCATTGGATTCTTCATGTGCCCATTTTAATGGCTTGTTCTTGTTCCAGTGCCTGCGAAAATGGGGGTTCAGGAGGTGTGAGGACATCTGCTGGATCAAGACCAATAAGAACAATCCTGGCAAAACCAAAGCCCTGGATCCAAAAGCAGTCTTCCAGAGGACCAAGGTGAAATGTCGCAGAAAAAACAAATCCGTGAAGACAAAAACAAATTCATAATAATGCCAAACAAAAGCATCAATCTATCTCTGAATTGATCTCATATATAAGGGTAGAAATAAAGTTCAAGAATACATTTGGTCAATCAGAACTAGTTTATGACATACCTTTTTTGACATGCCGGTTGCATAAAGACGTAACATTATTTTTGGCCTAGTTTGGCTCCTCTGCCGTCTTGTTATGAAACAGAAAGTCATCCCAGTTGCATGTGATTAAGTGGAGCTTCTAGAAATGAAAATATGTATTCATTATTATAATTATTAATATGTTGACGTTGTAACTCTAAATGAACACATGCAAATGGGAATTCTTCAGTTCTGATTTAGTTTGTCAAACTTTACAGCAGAAGATTTTTACACACAGATGCAGATTTTTGGTGCACAAGTTTTCACATTCTGTTTTACAAGTTCTCACATCAAATCTACAAGCTCGTCCAGTTAGACTTATTATTACCTTCATATGGAAATTGTCACACAAAAGTGACTTGGACATAACTGTGTGGCAAGTTTGACTATTGCAAATTTGCTATTGAAATGAAATATGTGATGGCAAATGCTGACCACAAAAAAACCCACAGCTGCCATTTCCTTTAATCCAGACCATAATGTTATAGCCTCATGGTCTGAATTGGCCTGTATTTCATGCGTCTTGCTTTGTAATTTGGAGTGGGATTTGCGTAATTTTGCTGCAAAGTTGGGCCGCAAGATAGTCACCATAAAACGAGTCACTAAGCGTGTGAGTTGTTGCCATGACGACATCAACACACAAATATGTTTTGAACTTCAGTTCCAGATTGCAAGTTTGCATCTACACATCGAGGGTTCCTATCACCTGCACTTGTGGGGATATTAAAATGATGAAATCCATTAATTGATATCATAACGTTTTCCCTTTTCTTTTTCTGTATTCAATCTTTTATTTGTTTTTGCATTTTGTTTTTTTGAAAGAGCTTGACAGGAAAAACACAAATGCCACACAAAAGTTGACCGAATCATTTTGCATTTCTCACATCTTAGTAACTAAGACTAACTAAGTTGGTGCACTAGTTTTCACATTCTGTTTCACAAAACTTAGTACTTAAGAGAGCGTTTTAAACTTTTTATATAACTTGTGTGTGGAGGAAATAACATAACAAGAAAAAGACACTGCTTCGATGGGGGAAAACTGCTACAAATAGCAACAAGGAAAAGCAGGTATAGGG
This sequence comes from Oryzias curvinotus, assembly GCA_023969325.1. NCBI lineage: Eukaryota > Metazoa > Chordata > Actinopteri > Beloniformes > Adrianichthyidae > Oryzias > Oryzias curvinotus. The sequence continues at coordinate 12,260,818 of CM043706.1, forward strand.
GTAGCAGGCAGTTCCTTGGCATCTGACAGTTTGTTTACTCTGGCTTCTGTCTTTATTTCCTTATCATATTCTGAGCCAAACAGCAACAGCGCGTTGCATAAACAATCAATTTGTGTGAATATCCTCTTCCAAGAAAGGCGTTTAAGTTATTTCAGTGACATCAGAACTAATACTGTTCTCTCTATAATGTAAAGTTAAGCTAACAGCTCTGTGTAGATGTGGTGCATTACTATAGCATATCAAATATATATGCTTTTAGGAGCACTGCCTGATGGGAATCAAAGGAACAGTCCGCAGGAGTACCGATGGAGACTTTATCCATGCCAATGTGGATATTGACCTAATCATCACGGAGGAGCCAGAGATGGGAAATGTTGAAAAGCCCGTTGAGATCTTTCACATCATCGAGCATTTCTGCTTGGGCCGCAGAAGGCTGCATTTGTTCGGACGAGACTCGACCATCAGACCAGGTAAAACAAAGATATGCGAAAACTCTCCCATTTTTTTGTTCTGTACTCATCCTTTTGTGTTGGTTTCTTTTACGTCCAGGCTGGCTAACGGTTGGTCCTAATTTGACAAACACCAACTTTAACCCAGAGACGTACGCGTCGCATTTTGCTTTGCCCGACTCCTACCTGTCCGGCTGCACCGAGGAAATCGAGAGGCTGCGGCCCAAATCTCCCGTGAAGCTGAAGTCTGACCGTGGCGGCGGAGCGCCCAGGGGCGGGCGTGGAGGACCAAATGCTGGAAGGGGCGGAGACAGGGGACGAGAAAGAAACCGTCCAAATTTCAGGGGTGACAGGGGGGGGTTCCGTGGAAGGGGAGGGCTACATAGAGGGTTTCAACCTCGATAGAGGAAGACTGAAGTAGTTACTCAGGATTTTTTTTTCTTTTTTTTTCTATCACAGTTCATGTGAATGGTCTTCTTGATTCACTGTGGTCTGGATCGGACATATAAGGACCCAAATAAACTTTTTTTATGTTAAGCTTCAACCCTCCTTTCTTTCTTTGACAGGTTTTTATTAGAACGCCCATTTACTAAGAGTTACGGTAGTTAAATAAAAACATTGGACAGTTAGTGAAAAAATACCTTTTTTTTTTCTTTTTTTAGCAATTTCTAAAGCTCTTTTAAACCCTTTTGAACTTTTTAGATTAGTAACTATGGGTGTTGTCCTGTTCATGCGCCTCCTGCATTCTCCTCTAGGTATTTTTACGTGTTAAAGGAGTGGCCCATTTGGGGAATGGTGCATCTCCCTGGAGCTTCAGGTGGCGTCTTGCAGGCAGGTTTAAAAGAAGGGAAAATAAACTAAAATAAAGCTTAAAGTCATTTGTGTTCATGTTAAAATTTCAGTTAAAAAAATGCAATTTCATGTTTTATTCTATCTGCAAATGCTGACCTAAATGCATTTGTGTTGCATAGAAAGATGGGCAGCTCAGTTAAGTTTTGTTCAAAGGTACTTGACCCCTGGTGCCTCAGCAAGAGGAAGAACAGTTTGGATAGCAAGTCCAGCACACAAACATGACGCTAAAGACAATTAAGAGTCACAAAACACCATCTTTATAAGGTGACGTTATGGAATTTGGATGACATTTATCTGATTTCCAGTGTGGAAGCAGATAGTTTAACATCTTAACATTTAAAAAAAGTTTTCAACTCATCTAAAATTTGTGTTTTGGTGTAATAAATTAGCAAGCTAGACTAAAAATTTGTAAAATAAAAAACAAAGAAACACAAAATCCAGTGACAGCTGAATAGACTATTTTCTATTAATTATGATTTTCCCCTGAAATTCTTTTTAAAAAGGAAATTTTTTTACCTGAACCTATGCTTTTGTAGAACTGGGTTTGAACATATTATAGCCTCTCAGTTCGATGGTAAAATAAAACAAGCAACATTTGCTTTATAAGAACAACAATATTATGGAATACTTTAGTTTTTAAAAAGTAGAAGACTATAAATAATTGTAAACAGTATTTTTTTTTGTTGTAATAGTCATAAATAAAAGAGCATTTGTTCTTCATCACACACAAAGAGGGTCAAAAAGAAGCAGCAGGTGTTATCCAAAGAATAGTTTTATTCATTGAAATAAACATTGTACACTATAATTTATGTTAACTTGTATTTAAAGAGCTGTCTTTAAAGTATTTTCTCCACCCAATCTTTCAGAAAGTATTTGCCTTCCTGCCAGTGGAGATAGGTTTGATTTAGAGCTATTTGGCTGCATGCCTGTGTTCACGCATTTCCTGCATGCTGCATCTTTTGAAAATGTCAGATTAAAGGAGTGGCTCCCCACGGGGAATGTCACATGTCACCGACGCGCTACATTATTTTCTACACACAGTATTGTTGTGCTGTTGAAAAACAAGAACAGAAACAAGAGCAAGTTCAATCAGGGGAATTACAGGGATTTAAAAGCTAAATAAAAGAAAAGAAAGAGGAATAATAAAAAAAAAAAGGACATGAACTCAGTATCTGCCATTGTTGTGACTTGGAAATGTTTTAAAAGGTCTGCAAATTTCATAACAGCTGTCAAAAAAAAATAAATGTTCCAAAAATATTTTTTAACTTCTTTAAAAATAAGTTTTTTATTAAAAATCTATTCATCAGAATTATCTTTAATTTATTTTTAGTGTTATTTATTATCTAACTGCTGTTTTTAAAATAGTTATTATAAGCTATGGTAGAAAGGTAATCAATATAGTTCTATTCTTAGTTCTATCTAGCAAGTAGCATCAGGTGATTTCCCCATATACTTGCAGGTAAAATGAAAAAGCAAAATAGAACATTTTTTGTTTTAGTTTCAATTATCTTCACATAGCCAAAGAATACTGTTTTCTTTAGTTTCCTGTTTAACGATTTATTCAATCCAATAAGTTAAATGTATGTTTCATAAAGTTATCTTTTCACATGATTTGAATTTATGGTACTAACTCACAGGAAAAGTACAGCACAGAGGGGGGTGAACTGAAACTAAAGTTTTAAAACGGTTTAAATGATTGCCTGAAAGCTATACTATAAATGTCAAACAAAGAAGTAAAGATAACACACATTTAGTAGAGACTTTAGCCTGGATTTTGGGGTTGCTGGAGCCAATCCAGGTAAGGTGGGGCAGAGACGGGGGGAACTCAGGACAGGACAGCAGTCCATCTTAGGCACACAGACAAAACAGCCACTCATACTCCTCACTCCAAAGCCTCAATTAAAAGCAATGTTTACCCTTTTTGTTGATATCAGACAAACTCACATTTTAAACTACCCACTCCACTTGACCCAGTGACCCAGTAAAAACCCAGCCTTACAGAAAATAAACTGGGGAAATTTGTTGTTTCAATCTTTTTGTAATTTATTGAAAAACAAAATTCCAATTGCTCAAGGAAATTCCTATCCTGCTAGGTATTGTCAACTTTCAGGTACTTTTTTTCCCTCTCTGACATGGTGGGTCACATGCTGTGAGCTGGAAATGGTTACTAAACTGCACGGATGAGGAAAAAGTCAAATAGGTGATGTGTGAGGTCTCAAAAGTCCTTCTGTCTCATTTCGGTTTGTCCAGTTTATCCCGTTTCACATAAAGGGCTTTTTTTTTTTAACTTTAAAAAAAAAACTGTTTCTCATTCAGTAATCTGACATGAACATTTCTATTCCAAAAAGAGCCACTAATCCTTGAAAGCTCAGAAATGGATAAGGCTTCAGAAGCTGTCTGTCCTGCACTATACCAAACACTGGAGTGGTGTATAGTTATGTTCTAATTCTTTTCTAAACACGGTATCTGAAAAATGAACTTTTATACAAATGTGTTTTTGTGTAATCAAAATCAAAATTGGTCAGGAAGGAAATTCATTCCCCACAATTATTCAGTCTATTTTTCTCATCGATGGACATATCAAAGGAGAATGTATTCAAGAGAAAAAGCAGAGAGGAGTGTCAAAGACAGTTGCCCTAAAGTGAACCCTAACACCACTATTACTTTACTCTAGATTACAAACAATATGAAAAGCCCTGTTCACATTTGTCTAAGGTGAAGGCAGCTGCCAATTGACTGGATAATTTTATTGTTCTGGGTTTGTTTACTGAGGTGGTTGGCACCTTTGACTCTTTATGAAAACTGGACTATGACCCTTTCCCTCTTGGGTTCCAAATTGGAAGTTTTTCATGTTGTTTAAGTTATAAACTACCTAAAACTGATGCGTTAATAAAAGTAGGTAGTTTTACGTCGAACATTTAAAACATTTGATTGGCAGATTCTCCAGAGCTCGCTTTCGGTGCTATGCTTCGCACACACCGGGCATGTGATCGCAAAAGTTTAAATGTGCTTACATGTTACTTTATTTGTCTAAAGACTAAATTGTGTCAGCTATGTAAAAAAAAAAAAAGAAAATCGCATCTTTACTAGAGCATAGAAACAGTTGATTTTTGTGTGTTTTTGTGGGGAGAGGTAATGGTAAAAAGGGATCACCACCAAACTAAAAGGAGGACATTTGAATCCAACACAGAAAGTTTTCAGCAGCCAGTCAAAAAAATAATAATATAACTTTGACACTAGTCTGACACTTGTCTATTAGCCATAATAAGAGTTTTTCTTTACATTTCAAGGTTTTTAAAGAAGAGGATTTTGGTTTTGAATAGAAACAGTGTAAGTCATAACAAAGACTTGTTTTGTGTTTTTGTACATTTCAATACTGACTGCCAAGAGCAAACGTCATAGGTCAAATGAAAACAGTAAAGTCACGCTACATCACAAATGACTCAGTAGGATCAAAGTCCTGTCAGTCCAGAAATGCAATCTCAGGTCCTTTATATCATTCATTTAGCAGAAGGCCGCATCGACAGCCTGCTTTCTGTAAATGACTTTAGTCTCTGTTAGCAACTGCTTCTGCATTGTTACCCAAGTGCGTTTTGCATAAAACAATCCAGCTCACTTAGCTGTACCTTCAGGCATTGAGAGTTAGTTTGCAATGTGACAAGGACAAGGAGTGACGCACAAGCACCTTGTGGAACTGGCTACTGGCTAGCTGTCAGACCAAACATTTTTTTTTTCTCAGAAGAATTCTCGGATGCTCACAAGGGTGGATGTTTGACATTCAAGTAATTACTAGCTGCCAAAGTTTTTGTCCCTCAAAACATTTAATTATACTGCAAGTGTTCCAATCATGAGAGGTTGGTTAAATGTTAGTATTATGCATACAAACAATAATGTTCATTCTGTTTCACTCACCTTCAAATGTGGTATTTTTTTCACGTTTTGTAAAAATGCTTACAATAGAATACACTCTTAATGTAGAATTTTTGCTCTATCAAGGTTTATATCAACTAAAATCATGAAAATAGGGAATTTATTGCTAAATTTGTCACATAGAAGACCTCCCCTGTGGCACATACTGCACAAGAAAAGAGGACGTGAAAAAGAGTTAAAGCTATATAAAAAGCTGCAAAATTGAGATATACATTACAAATCTTTCTTTTTTTGTAGTTTTTCATACTTGGACACTCTCTGCTAATATAGCAAAATTCTTTTGATTTAAATACAGTTGCTGTTGCAATATGACCCAGCATCTTCAGCACTGTAATAATTGATGTGAAACTTTAACACAGATGTCATATAAAAACAATATATCTTTTTTGTGCTGTCTGCTTTAATTAGTCTTTTGCTTGTACTGTGCAGAAGCCAGTGTACATACATATGTATGGAATTTCTGAGAATATGTTTGCAGAAGTCTGAAACAGCTGCTGCAACATTTTTACCCTGAAAACAATTCTCAAATTTTGATGGTAGTGACATTGCTATTATAAATCAGAAGAGAATTTTTTTTTTTTTAGCATATTGCCACCACAAAGCAGTAACTATGCACTTGGTTGCCATTTACATTACTTCAGGGCAGAATAAAACACTTGAAACAGTAGAATAATAGTTACATTTTCTTCATGTCGGAATTCAGCAACACGAAACCCTGCAAGCAATAGCAGGACAAGAGAGGTGGAGACCTAAACTAGGATGATATTTTTTATTTACTCTGTCTGAATCGCATTTCAGTATTACCACCAGATTTGTGTTTAGAAGAAATATTTGCATCAGACACGTGCAGCTCAGAAAGTTTGCATGCTCTCCCCGTGCATGCATGTGTTTTCTCCAGGGTCTCCGGCTTCCTCCCACCGTCCAAAAGCATGTTTCATAGGTTATTTGACAACTCTAAATTGTCCATAGGTGTGAGTGCGTGAGTGCATGGGTGTGTGATTGTGGCCCTGCGACAGACTGGCGACCAGTCACCCCGTGACCCTGAAAGGGATAAAACGGCAGAAGATGAATGAACGTGCAACTCAGCTCAGATAAGCTGCAGATAAGTCTTTGCTTGCAACGTCCTCAAAAAAATATGCAGAAATAGTCTATTTGCTGTGTCATGATTTATTGCACTTCATCATTGACATAGATGACACATAAGATGCGATCGATCAAAACAATGAGTTCATAAATAGCAAATACAAAAAGCAGCCAACAAAAAAATACAGAAACCTGTGAACTCTTTCTGTACCAAAACCAAAAAACCCACACTACAACAGGTGCGCCAAATGACCAAGTTATCAATATTATTAAGTTGCGACATTTGTGGCATTCTATTCATCTTTTGATGTATTTTAAAAGTGTTCACAGTGGTCTTTTAATTATAATTATGCCATTTTTTAGCCAATATAAAAAACCAACAACATTGTTTTCTAGGACAAAGTTTCTGCAGAGCAGCAGTAGTTCATTAGAATTCACCTCTGAGTTGTGGGCAGAGTGTAAGCCTGTCTTTATTTCCCATCATTACTTTGTGCACACTGTCCCCCACTTGCTTGTAGCCCCTCTTAACCCCAACCCAACATTACCGGAGCAACAAAAATAGCGAGCAATAGCAGTCATACAGTTTTGAGCCAAGTGGCAACAGACAACAGGAAAAGGGTCTTTTGGCAGTTCTATTGTTTTTCTTTCAGCTTAAAATTTAGTAAAGTTGGTTTAACACCAGTTTAAAAAAAAGTGCAAGGGGAATGAAAGAGAAATCAGACTAACTGACTTTTTACGAACAGTAAATGGACAGTCGCATATTAGCTGTTTTTACAGAGTTGAGAGGATATATTAAGCCTTCAAGGGGATGTAGACTTTTGATGTTTGGGTGGTTCAGCTTTTCATTTAAAAGGAATGCAACAAATACTTTTATTCAACTAGTAACCGTAAAAGCAATGAAAAAGTTGTAGCAAAATCAAACATTTTTTAAAGGATAACATTTTACAAGAATTATTGGATGGTATAAACTCATGAATCCTGCAGTGAATCGCCATCAGAAAGCATAAACAAACATTTGCACTAAAACCTATAAATAATGTATAGCAGAGGTTCTTATAGGATTTCCTTGAATAAAGAGGTAAGTAAAGTTTACAGAGGTTCAGCCTTAGACAAAAGGAAAAAGGGATTTATCACAGGACACAATACAGTTTAAATTTTACATTCATTTAATTGTTGATCATTTAGCACACCAGAAAGCAGTCTCACACCCAGGATTATCTTCTTACGTAGATGTTAATTCGTGTTTGTTATTTTTGGGTTATTGCGTGTCATGACTTGCTTGCCCTTTAGTCTGACTGTAGCAGCTGTAACTACAATGAATGCTGATTTATCATCATTGTAGCCCCAAATGGAACATTTGTTAGTTTGAAAAGTCAGACTAAAGGAGCTTTTATTTGGATAATTTACACACAAACATGTTTAAATTATTTCTTAAATGAATGTATTTTCTGCACAACATTCTTTATATGAGCAAAATCTGTGAACAGTTTTTAAAGAAATTAAAAACGTGATATTTTACATATCGGTCCAAAGCCGATATAAAAATCTACTGCTGCAGCCACGTTTGCTAAAGATACGTCTCACTCTGCTCCCATCAGCAACCCTTAAGTCAGCAGAGCCGTGATGCTTCATTATCCCACAAGATTCTTTTCTCTCTTTCATGCTATAAAATTTCAACAAGGTTACTTCCAAGAAAACCCAGAAATGGAAAAGGAAAGTCGGTTAAAACACTACACTGAACCAGACTGTCAGGATGAACCAGAGGGCAACATAGTAAAATCTGAGTACTGACACTCCCCCATCCAGCATGCTCAAAGGAATAAAACAAAATGAAGCAAAGTAAGAGGGGTCCAAATGAGTCCATTTTAACCATCAAGCATAAAAAAAAATTTTTTTTGTACATTTCAGTACACATCTATAATCCAGAAATGTGCTAATCAGGAAAATTTCAGATTTAGTTTCCAAATTTGCAAGAATAAACTGAAATCCTCAAAAAAGTGTCCAAAACTGATTTAAATGCATTAAAAAAAGATTAAACTTTAAAAGATAAAGTAGATATTGCTCATTTTGCTCAGGGTTACCTTGCATAATCTTTTGTCATGTCCCATTTGCTTTTAGTTCTCTTACATGCATTTCATTCAGCCCAGCCCAGCTATATTTAGCTTCACAAACACACAGAAACACTGAGCTGAATGAAAAAAGAAAAAAGATCTCCTGGGCGGATTATCCTCGGGGCAAACTTTGTCTTCATGAGCAGGGATGGCATGGATGGTATTGTTGTTCTTATCCTGGCGAAACAAAGCACTGTCTTTTCCTATTATATGAAAAACTACCACATAGAAGGTTTAATAGCTTGGCATATGTCTGTCTGCACATAGCTTTTGTCAACATGAAAGCTTTAGTGAATTATGTGTACAAAGCTTTGAAGGTGTGTAGATGACAGAGTTGCGTTTTCAGGTAAGCCAGTGGCACATTAGAGTATCTGTTCAAGATGCTAGAAAAAAGGTGCCTCATTATTACCTGAAATGTGGACTTTTATCTGTAAGGATGTTTTTGTGTAATGATTCGTCTCAACAATTTGATTGATATCATATTTAGTGGATCTTGATATGATTCATAGTTCATATTGGTTAATTTTGAACAATCAGATTCACTGACCTAAAATCAATCCAGGACTTCTTTAGTCAAATGTCCTACCAGTGTGACTCAGAGATAAATACCTGGGTACTGAACAGTGCAGGTGAAGATTTTTCCAGATTCCTTATATTTCTTGCACGATAATCAAATATAAATCAAATATGTGTACAAACAAACAAGTAAACAAAACTGAATGGCAAATCCATTCACATTTTAGTTCATTTTAGAACATTCTAGCACACTGTATAGTCACAGCTTTTTAAAATTCAATGTTTTTCCACACATTGGTGTGATGATGGCTTGATCATTTTTTTGTTGATATTACATGTGTGTTACCCACTGTGATGCACTTGGTCATTTTTATATAAACACACCGTCAATTAATTCACTTTTGAAACCATTTTATAATAGCAAAGGTTGATTCAATTAACATCTTGCTTCAGACAGATCAATCTAGTTGGACTTTAAGATTATAAATCAATTAAGTTGTTTATTTGTTTCACTCCTACTAGATTGAATATTTTAGGCAAAATTGTTGTTCATTTACTTTTTTAGTTGTGTTTAAGAGAACCTTTAAATAAATCCTTATGTAAGCAGTACTATTATTAAATTGTAGTGTTAGATCTCCATAAAGGAACTTAAACATTTTCAATTGTGCAGTAAGTTTCCCCACGCTGCTTTACACCAGAAGTTCATGAGGAAGGAAAAAAAGAATGTGAACTGAGTAAGCCTGCATCTTATCAGCAACCACTCAATAGAGGGTAATTACATCCTTGAGTTTTGGCACAATTGGTAGAGGACATTTCTGAAAATGAAATGTTCTTCCTTAAACCTTTTGCAACCTGTGTTGTGAGTATATTCACAGCACTTCTTCCTCTTCTGCAACCGCTCCAGTGTGACACGTTTGTCTATTTTGGATTTAAGAGTGTACCAAAAGACAAAAGAAAGACCTTTAATGTCCATCCAAGTTAAGGGAACTGACTTTTTTGAACACCAATATTCCTTGAGCACAGTAACACTTTTTGGTTGAGGTAATAAAAAGGGATCTTAACAAAATAATTAGCATGCCAACATTTGGTCAAAATATGAACAAAAGAATTGGCTGTAGTGGAATAAATGCAAACATATTAGGCAATTTTAAGGCTTCTCGTGAACACACTACACATTAAGGCATATTTTAACATAAATTTTTTTTTGCAAAGTTGTAGTAAAATAAAGGTCTAAAAAATCCTTTGGAAAGCGTCAAGAGTCGACAGAGACAATTTTTTCCCGGGAATCGAATAAAAAGAATCGGCTCCCGAGAAAGAATCTGATTGCCTATTACTACTGGCAAGTCTGTGCAATGACTTGGGCATTCCACTTTGAAAACAGCATGCACCTCGTGGAAAAGACCGTGTGGGAAAGAGCCGGAAGGTCAGGGACGCCATGGACGCCCCCGGCAGCATGTCCCGCTCCACCCAGTCTGGTGACCATCCCCTTCTCACTGTGTGTGTACGTGATTGTGTACTAAAATTGGTGGACCAGAGTGATACAGACTACTCCATTCTCCAACAGTGGAATCTGATTGGCTTATTCAGTTCTTGCCCTCATTCTCTCCACTGCATTACTTATTGTGTGCATGATAAAAAAAAAAAACATTTAAATGAAGCAGTTTGCAGCTGTAATCCCTTGCACAATCTGTTTTAGTAAATCTTCATATCCAAACTCAATACTTGTTGCATGTCCAAATAATTTTGCACTCATTATTTGGGTTTTTAGTAAGTTGAGGACTGTGCTTTAAGTTAAAATTATTTTATATAGCATTCACCATTTTATTTGAAACATGTTTAAAATATTTAAAGAGAGAACCATGCAGAAGGCTGGATTTTTCATGTTTTTTTCTTTGCCATGCGCACATCACAAGAGTTAACGCAAATACAACCTTTTTTCAAAAGTTACTAGCTGGTTAAAGAAAACTTATTGTAGAATTTGGAATAACTGAAAATAATTCAAAGAGTGTGATTTCTGAGTGTTCCCGAACCAATTCCTTGTTAGCATGAACTTTAATGTTCCACTGAATAAAATGATGGCGTTAACTTCTGTATGACATCCTAAATTTGTTCTCGCTCTAGTGGGCATCACTTCTTCAGCTCTTTGTTTGCGTTTTGACTTGCACATTTGCTTTCAATATTATAAACTGAAACTATTGTGGTTGAATTTTCTCTTGCACTATCTATCTATCTATCTATCTATCTATCTATCTATCTATCTATCTATCTATCTATCTATCTATCTATCTATCTATCTATCTATCTATCTATCTATCTATCTATCTATCTATCTATCTATCTATCTATCTATCTATCTATCTATCTATCTATCTATCTATCTATCTATCTATCTATCTATCTATATATATATATATATAGAGAGAGAGAGAGAGATAGATGTTGCTGATTTTTGTCTGAAAGTATTGAAAATGTTATGTTTGAAGAACCAAATTAATTTCAATCGACAAAAACATATTTTTGTAGGAAGGAAGCATCAGCTATACGTTTTTGGAAAGAACATTCTATATTAACTAGGGCTGTCAAATGATTAAAATTTTTAATCAAATTAATCAGAATTTTCAGTGGATTAATCAGGATTAATCACTGTTTGCAATTACACCTGAATCCTAACCATTTTTTTTCCTGAAATGCATACCAAAAGATAAATAATAGGACACAGATACATAATTTTCATATTATGTCCGTTTATTAACACAGCCAAATAATTGGTGTTTAAATCAAGCTGAAACAGACTACACACCATAACGTTGCTTTGGTATGTCCCATTGCTTCCTCTTTGGCATTCCTCTTAACCAGGATGTACAATTAACAGTATTGAACAGAAAGAAATAAATGAAGTCAAATCATAACAGTGGCCTACCACATTTTTGCACAATTTGTGTCGTCTGTTGTGTTTTTATGTTGAAAAAAACATGTTCAATAAAACTTTTCAAACCAAAGAACAATATTTGACCTTTTCCTCCATTCTTTAATCCACTTGCTCAAAGTTGTTAATAACATGTTGCACTGAAACTAGTCTTTTGGTTTGAACATTACCTTTCAAATCTACTGAGCTTTATTATCTTTCAGCCAGTTGCTGAGGCAAAATAACTTTTTCACATTTTCTGAAAGTAAAGCTGACCTTTTCTTGTTCACAATGTGACCTGCAACTGAGAAAAGCCGTTCACAGGGAACAGTGGTTGCAGGAGTGGCTAGATATTTGTAAGCTAGTGTGGCCAGCTTCTCATGGGCTCCTGAATGAGATGCCCACCACCTCAAGGGGCAGTCCTCCAATTTAATGGTGGGTTCTGCTCTGTACCTCTGTATGGCAGGTTGGACCTCGTCATCTTCTGATTCTGAATCTGAGCCCATTTGCAGAAGGCTGATTTTCTTCCTGGGTGGCCCATGATCATGTGTCTGTGAAGACTTTCTGGGTGATTCTTGTTGCAGCATCCCTTCAAGTGTGGTCCACACCGCTTCCCTGTCTGTCTTGGGCATGCATTTTAAATCTTTAAAACGAGGATCCAAAACTGTAGCAATCTGGAGCCATGCATTGTTGAGCTGTTCCTGACAGGATGCTAGGTCCTCCTTGAACTTGGTCTTGAATCTCACCACATATGCAGGGTCCTCATCACAGGCTTCCATCTTGAGACGCAAGTGGCAGAGAGACGGTAGTACCACAGAACAGGAGACATAGGCCTCTCCACCAAGAAGCTCTGTTACATACCTATGCACACAAACACACACATGCACACAGAGACAGTGTATTATTATCAGTAAAACAGTGGTTATCAACAAGTTATTATTATTATTATTTTTACACACATATAGTGTTAATTTCGCCACCTATTTTTAATTTAGTCTTAGTCTTTTCCCAAATGTCCTCGCTTTAAGTGGGATCCGAACTCGTTCTGAATATTTTAAAGGTGTAAAAGCTCATAAAAAAGTAGACAAAAATTAGACAGATTTTATTTGATGCAAAACATTTTCGTCTCGTCTTTTTTCGTCAAATTCATGTTAATTTACTCTTAGTGAGCGTTTATGGACAGTGGAGCAGTCTTGCCATTGTCTCGTTTTAGTCATAAAAATAGGTCGTTGACGAACATATTTTGTCTCACCTGACGAAATTAACACTACATACAGACATGCATACATGTTATTGATATTTGACTTGGTTTAATTAATTTCAGAAAATAATCAAAGCAATGTTATTTGATAAGTTACAGACTGATTTACCTGCATGGCTCCAGAAGAGTCTCCAGCCTCTGCAGTTTATCCCACTCTGCTGCGGTCGGCAAAATGAGTTTGTGCTCTGATTGTCCAGGGCTGCGATGACAGCCTCTTTATTTCTGCTCACGCGCTTGACCATTTCCAGCGTCGAATTCCAACGTGTTGGAACATCCTGGATCAATGGCTCTTGCTTCTTTCCCAGGCTGACTTGTTGTGCTTGAAGCTCCGTAGCATTTGCTGGGCTGTGCTTAAAATGACCGACAACTTTGCGAGCCTTGGCCAAAGCATTTGCAAAGCCGCTGTCTGCAAGACTCACTGTGACACATCTCTGCACCATGTGAGCGACACAGTTCATGTGTTCATAGCGTGTAAGTCGAATTGCAGCAACCATGTTCCGTGCACTGTCAGTCCCAATGGTTGTCGTCTTGCCCTCGATGTCCCACTTACGTGCAACAGACAGGAATTGTTCTTTACAAGCCTCCGCAAAATGACGCTCCTCAGTTTTTAATATAGTCAGCGCAAAAGACTTCAGTTCCCACGTGTCACTGATGAAATGCGCAGTTACACCGAGGTAATTGTCGTTACTCACTGATGTCCAATGGTCTCCTGTTAGGGCGATATAATTTACTTGAGCCAAGACCTCTTTCCTTTTTTCTTTTTCGCTTTCATAGAGCGCGTGGATTTTCGTCATAACTGTGGCTCTTGACGGTGGCTAATGGGATGAGTCTTGAGATGCCACTTGCAAAACACCAAGGAACCCTGAGTCTTCTACAATGCTAATGGGTCTGCAATCCTTTGCAATCCATTTTGCTATTGTGTTGGTTAAATGATCGGAGGTCGATTTTGTTAATGGCCTGCGAACATTCAGCGTGGTCTGGCGCAAACCACTTGCTGAAGCTGACGGCCCAGCAAATGCATGTTTGGCGTTGACATGGTACCTCAAGCTTGAACAGCTCCGGTGAAATTGAAACTCCTTGTTACAAATCTTGCAAATAACCTTGCACTTGTTAACTGTACCATCATCATTCTTTTTATATTTGAATCCGTCAATAGGCCCACTTTGCTCACCTTGCTCCATCTCGCCTCAAGCTCCCGACCAATTCCCTGACTTTCCTGACCTGAATAATTTGTCACACTGCGCATGCGTGAAATGCGTTAAAAGAATTGACGTAATTAACAGCAAACAACTAATTAACGTCGTTAACGCGCTATTTTTGACAGCCCTAATATTAACCTTTTAAGACCCGGGCAAATTTTTGAGCTAAACTTCTAAACATGTGCCCCATGTTTAATTTTAACAACTTGTCCCCCAGTTCCATCAGGATGAAGCCCATTTGCTACACTAATCAAACATGCAGTTGTAGAGTTGGATAAACTATTTTTTCTTTACCAGTCCTGATTTTTTTAGGAGTTTTTCCTTACCGCGAAGGGGGGTCTAAGGGTAGGGATGCCAGTTTAGCTTAGTCAGTTCAATTTAGTATGTTCCTATTGAATTCTATGTATTCATGATCCTTTTGATATTATGTTTCACTCTTTCAATTACTGATACGAAGCCCATCGAGACAACTGCTGTTGTGAACTTGGGCTATACAAATAAAATTGAATTGAATTGAATTGGTACATTGCCTGTCGGTCCTAGAAGAGGATTCATCCTTTATGCAGACATCTCCGAAGTTTCTTCTTTTTTTTCTCTTACCGAGAAGGAAGGTCTAAGGGCAGGAATGTATAGTTTAGCTTAGCAATCACCTGTTGTATTTTATGACTGATTTTATGTTTTTGTGCAATTAATTGTGTGAAGCCCATTGAGACGACTGAGTTGTAATATTGGGCTATATAAATAAAATTGAATTGAATTGAATTAAAAATGTTGTCACAGGGCCTCAGTTGAGTAGAATTAACTACTGTGATAATATAATCACATGTCCATGCATGTGGATGCCAGGTCTTAACAGGTTACTATTTAATTTTTTATTACATTTCTTAACAGTATAAAAAATATAATTATTCTAAATATATATATTTTTATTTTACAGAATAAGATCCTCTCTAAAAACCTTTATACAACAGTAGATTTCTGACATTGCCTTGCTGTGTAGGGTGACATTGCTCTGTAAAATGGGCAACTTAGTTGCTCAATATGCAGAGAATGTTGATACATTCTGCTTTTTAGATACTATTAAATCTATTAAACAAAACAGATTTCTAATCTGATGATTTTGTATTGAAGAAAAATAACTTGATTTAATTTTTACTTATGGTTACTGGTTGTCAAACAGATCTAATCTCAGTGTCAGTGACTGTTTTAACAATTTAGGGTTATATAGAAAACCAGTTAAAAACAGATGCCATTAATACAGGTAACGAGTGGAGGACAGAGGATTCTCTTGTACAGAAGACATGAAAGGTCTGTGAGCGCCAGAAATCTTGCTTGTTTGTATGTGACCAAAATCTTATATCCCACCATAAATTCTTCAAAAACCAGACAATGTGATTTTCTGGATCTTCAGTGACATCAGGTCATTTTGCAGTAACGCAAAACTGTGAGCCTTAGCTGAAGACCACTCTGCTCTTACTTTTCCGTTTTATGCTAAGTTGCCTCTACTGCCTTTTAACTCTTTAAAATAATAAAATAACATAAAAGACCAAATACAAAAGCAAGCAGAAACATTGTATTCAATAAATTCCAGAAGTACTATAATATATATTTGGTTGTAATAAATCTACATATTTACCACCAGTGTTTCCTTGTGCTTTGAAGCTTAATCTAACACAACCATTACTGGAACTGCATTAGACACTAACTGGACCGGCTGGACTTGAGTCTTAAACAGCCTGTAATGGAATGAAGTCTTTTGTCTTGTAGGAGTTTTTTGTCTGTCACCATAACGAGAAAGGTACCATTGAGCAATTACAAGTACATAGTCTTTAGTAAAACGTTTCTGCAAATGACAAAGACATGCTGTGACCAAGGTGTTTTTCTACATAAAGCATATATATAATAAATCATTTTTAGCATCACTGCTGTGAAACTAACAACATGCCTCTGGGATAACTGGATTGGGTGTGACACCAGCAAAGAATTTAAATTATATATTAACAAAAGGTGGTGCTATAAACAGTAAGGGTTTCGTAAGGTAACAAATCAAGTGAGAATAAAAGCAAGATATAGCGATATGCTTGTCCACATTGTATATATAATTAGTTTTATTATGTTTTAATTTTAACCTTTCAGTTATAAAATGTAAAATATTGCCACTGTTCCTTTTTAAAGATAAAAACACAAAAATTGCAAAAAAATTTCATAAAAAATGTTTTGATGACGTTTGAACACACTTTTAATGAAGCTTTCTTCATCAAATTAATAAAGCTCAATAATTGCCATTGAAAAAAAGCTCGTTCATGTTTTCGAACCAACCTGCTGTTGAAGTTCCTTATTGGCTAAACACACCTGCTCCAGGTAATCAGCAGCAGATAAAGCAGGGTTTCTGGAAAACCAGCAGGAGGCCGGCCCTCAAGTCCTAAATTTGGGCTCCCCTGTGGAGGGGTCATATGGTTGCTGGAGCCTATCCCAGCCACTCTTGGCTAAAGGCGGGGTACACCCTGGATGGTTTGCCTCTCTACTGTAGGGCAACAGAAGCAGAAGACGGCACACTCACATTCATACCTAGGGGCAACTCAGAGTCACCAGTTAACCCATGAAGCATGTTTTTAGACTGGGAGGAAACCGGAAGGCTTGGAGAAATCCAACATATGCACGGAGAGAACATGCAAACTCCACACAAAAAGAATCCAGCGGGGAATTGAACCAGGGCTTTCTTGCTGGGTGGCAAGAGTGCTAAATGCTATATTATCATGCAGCCCAGTTAATGTAAATTAAATAAAAATAAAATTCAAAAAAGATCAAGATAAAGATTTGTGGTATCGACTTTTATATTGCGTAACAAATGCCATGTGTCTTGATTTAGTTTAGTCTCAATAAGATGACACACAACCTGGAATGGTTCTTTAGGAACAACAAACATAAAAAAAGAAAGAAAAACTATGTAATGTAGTCAAACCAGTTCTTATTTTAGACTCACGCCCAGAGACTGGAAAAATCTCCAAATTTAAAGGGACCTGCAGGATAATCGATATCATATAACAGAACAGGATTTTGAATCTTAAAATTTGAACATTTTTTGCCATCACAAATAGAATGAGCACAGAATAAGTAATAAAATACACATCATTTATTCAGTCATTCATGTTTTGCACAAACTAGGATTACATCAAACTTTATTTATAAAGCACAACATTCTTTGCAAAATGAAAAACCAAAACAAGGACCTTCATATAAGAAAAAAAAATCATAAAAACATACACAATGACCTTACCCCCCTACCCCTACGTCCTGCACATTGTTTAACATAAAATGCATAAAATTACATCAAAATAGGAATTGAAATGAAAACCCGGATGCAGTGAGTAAAAATGTCATCCATCCATCTTTCAAACCCACTCAATCTCTGATGGGGTCAACGAGCTGCTGGAGCCTATCCCGGCTACTGTTTGGTAAACGCTGGACAGGTCACCAGTCTGTCATGGTGCTGTGGGTAAAAATGTTTTACAGCTAATCTAAAAGTAGGTGCATTTGTCAACATTTTCTTGTCCACAACTCTAACAAGGTCCCAAATGGAATCAAAAGTAAGCACAAGCTCTCCTTTCAAGTGTTACCGGGAACCAATGAGACCGAACCAAATTACAGCAACTGGAAGCATTTTTTGTCGAAACAACACCTGAAAATGCAGTTTAAGATTAATCTGTTTTTGTCAGTTATTGTAGTATTTGACCTTAAATTTAAAAATTGGCTAAACCTGGTGATTGTATAAATTTAGACAGCATATATGTGTCTGTTTTGGAAATATAAGTGGCATATCTGGGCCTCTGAGCATCGTAGTTCTTAGCACATCAACAATTCTGAAGTTTCAGACAAATCTTAATTATGAATATAATAAGATGAAAAGAAAATGTTTATATATAATTCCTTAAATAAATAATTGTAAAATGTAACTTGTAGCTGAATTATAATTTTATTTTCAGTCAAAAAGACCATTTTCTTAAACCATGCTGATCTGTTGTACATTTCAGTGAATGTAGGATGATGTTCTTGCATTATAAGCCACCCACTCATTATCTGGGGAATTGACTTGGCTCCAATTGTTTTCAAATCAGCCCCAAACTGCCTTCTGTTGGTTGGTACACTGGTGACTGGACTAGGAGTTGGGGTAATTATAGTCAGTAAGGTTTATTGCATTAAACAACACACAGTAGAAAAAAGGTAGTAAAGATCACAATACTTTCAAAAAAACATCAGCACACAGTTATTTAAGATGAGTTATGCTGTCTTTGTGCCCCAGCTGAACAGAATTTCTGCTTTTTGACTGGATTGCACCCTTGGCTAGAGCAGTGTGTGCCAAATAAACTGAAGTATGTTTTCTCTGTTTGTCAGTTAGTCTGTAGACAAATTGTCAAAGGTAGTCAACTTTATTGACCTCCCTATCTGACCCACACTTCTAGGCATCATATTAGTAAATTGCTGGCACAATACCAATTTGGCCATAGACTAGTTGCATCAGAAAGTGCATAAAACCTCTTCAGATATCTCTTCTAATCGCTTTGGTTTTGATAACCATAATTGAGAGTTGTTGAAAGAAACTAGCAGGCTGAGTTAAGTTGACTGAGGAAAAATAGATTGGATTAGAAGTACTGGCATGGAAAGGTCCCCTAACAATGTAAAATTGTCTGGCATGGAGTTGTGGTTGATAAATTGGATTCACTTTCAAAAAAAACAAAATAACAGTCTTTTGCTTTTAAAAATCCCATGTGATTGCACAAAAACTGTTTTCTTGTTTGTATTTACAGTTGGATTAAGGAATTCAGACATTGTAATCTGAAGTACTTTTTATTAACAACTAAAAAGGATTTTACTACAAGCTTATTTGCTGTTTTCAAAAACTGCAAGGCTTTCACCTGCTTTTCCATGAATCTATACAAATTCCCTGTTTGTGACGCTAGATAAAGGTGATTTCACCGGCTGTTTCAGTGGCTCAGCCGTGAGGTTTAAAATTGAACTTAAGAAAGAATTTCTGCACCCCCAACTGACGCAAGTCGATCAGTCTGTACCCTTTTCATGGTCACCGTGTTTTATGTCACTCGGTTTAGTTGGTAAAGTGGTTGGTTAGATCTGAACTTAAGAAATGAAAACAAATATTTGCTTATTGTGAAAACAGTTGTAAAGTATCTAGAAAATGTAAACTGCTGTGGCTTTTTTTGTACAGCTGTCAGTCATCTTTTGCGTCATGGTAGGTGTGACGGAGTGAAGCCGCCGCACTGTAATGCATCTCATTGGATCTTACTCGAAAAGTAGATCTGTTTGCTTTTCTTCACTGGGATTATGAAAGGGGTAGAATATGTGTGTGTGTATATATATTTGTATATATATATATATATATATATATATATATATATATATATATATATATATATATATAGATATATATATATATATATATATATATATATATATATATATATGTATATACACACACCGGTATATATGTATGTATGTGAGTGAAACTTTGCTTGTAAAAAAGAAATTATAAGTCATTGTACGGTTCTGAAAGTTCAAAGTGCATTTGCATAAAACAAATTAATTTTTGCCACCTATACATCCTGCCAAAACTCTCCTAGTCAGTCAAAACTAAGTCTGTAAAATGTAAAAAAAAAGAGAGGCTGCTGTTGTGCAGTATTGCAATGCCTAGTTAAACTATTTTCAGTGTGCAAAATGTCAAAACTGTGCAAAGTATCATTCTTCATAAAGTAAATTCATTTTGAATAAGGTCTAAAGAGTTTCAAATAATTTATTTTTGTTTGTCCTACAATTTGCATTATAAAATTTATAATTTCATAAATACTTGAAAGATATCATGTATCCATGAAATAGAATGGATGCCTCAATCATTACTCACTTCATTTGACTAGTTCACGTCATTACCTCCCTCACACACGCACAAACACACCTCATACACACTTGTATCTACACTCTCAGACACGCAGGACTGCCCTAAACCCGGTACATTTTTTTTAAATTTTTTTCCACAGGAAATGATGTACAAAAAAACAAGTTAGACAAGTTTTGTTGCACTTTAAAAAACACAAATTCCTAGCCTCCCCTTTACAGAACGCTGCAAGCTGATAGCTGCTCACTACATCTTTGGACCTCAGGAGTAAAAGCACCAGTTGTCCTGTTCTTTGCACTTTGGTACCTTTACCTGTGAGCTTAAGGGGGCAACTACATACTCTACAAGGTAAGACAAAACTTGTATTAATAATACGTTATTTTTTTTCTTTTGCATATGGATATCTGTTCAGAAATCACACAAATTATAAAATGAAATTGTCTATTGATTAATTTAAAGTTTACTTTATTTTTTACTTTTAATCATTAGAAACAATTTCTTTCTTTCTTTTCCATTGTTTGACAATGGTACAATTGCAAACAAATATATATCACTTGGGTGTGGCTCCCCTATTTGAGCATCTGAGCATTAGAGGCAGAACTGCTGCAACAAACATGATATATATATATATATATATATATATATATATATATATATATATATATATATATATATATATATATATATATATATATATATATATATATATATATAATTTTTTTCTTTTTCAGGAGAACCTTTTTACAAAATGCTTACAAAATCCTTCTTCTTATTAAAAAATTTACAAATGAAGCAAGTGACATAATGTTTTCTGATACATTTGTAATCTAAATTTCAGATAAAAATAGGTTTATACAAAACAAAATTGCAACAAATTACTGAAGAAAAAAAATGATTTGAGCTAAGTGGGGAAAATGTAACGAATCCCTCTTTTTTTTGTAAAAAAACATACTCATTCTTGCAAAAAAATGGATTATGAAAAGCACTGAAATAAATGCATTAATTTAAAATGTATTAATCAGGCAAATAGAACAATATGGAGAGATCTTGATTTTCTTTTTGTGAATGTTCAGTCAAATTCTTGGTATGATGTGGAGATCGATACACCTGTGGATGGAATCTTAAACTGCAGCTGGAAATGCAAGACTGCTTTATCCAGTAGAGAAAAGGTTTTACAGACTTGTCTCACTGGAATTTGAGAATATTCTATTCGGAGAATGTCACAATCTCAGTGTGTGGTTGTGTAAATGCTTTTTTAAGAGTCTGATGTTAGTTGTGAGTCAGTCAGTTTAAGGACGCGGTGGGGGCAAGGTTTGGTTGTTGACAAAAGGAGCTTCTGTTTTTTGTGTCATTTTTAAAAACTATCAATTGCCATTTTCAAGTCATCAAGAAGTTACTTTTATTTTCTTCTACATTATAGGCAGGTTGTTATGTCATCAAACTGTTGAAGAATGGCATGAGTCCTTAATTTTTCATATTAAGCCTTAGACAAGAATGTGCAATATTACATTCAGCAAACATAATAGTATATTATCATTTTCTTAAAATAGCTCAGTAAATGTGCCTAAAAAAGTCTTCAAAATGTTATTTGTAACTGTTTTGTTTTAACAGGAAGTGGACTGTCTGTGCATGGAACCTGTTACAGTCATTTTCCTACTAGCAGGTAATTGTTGGTAGTGTTTGCTTGTCTGCGCATGTGTTATATGACAGTATTCTAAAACTAAAATGTTGGTTTAGTTATTGATCAGAAGTAATTTTTTTTTCTTCACAGGGCTAGTTGGATCACTTCAAAATGGGGCATCAGGTAACACATTTACATATCACAGGACTTAAGACATTGAATTTGATCTTTATGATGTATAAAGCACAATTTTATGACTACAGCTACTTTCAAAAGCTGGCTGAATCAAAACAATGTCTCAAGAAATGTCAGCATTAATTAGCCTAATTTGGTAAAACAAAAAAAAGTAATTTTTTTTAAATATATATTTTGAAAATAATATGTTCAGAAATTTTGTCAATAGGTATCATTTGATGCTTTGAAATTTAAGCACTATTTATTGTACATTATTTATAACATATTGTAGTTCACCACACATGTCACCAGATGGTAGCAATGTTACAAATACCTGAAAAAAAATTTTTATGCTGAGCAAATTCATTCCTCACATTCCTGTATTGTTAAACATATCATATCTATGTCTACTGTTATTTACTTCAGGTCTACTGATTTTAGCTAAAGCATTATTTTTAATCTAGCATGGCTTAACATACAATATGATTTTTTTTAACCAAAAACATTGATTACACTTTTTAATAAATAATATTCATGTACTCCACTGCCAACAATATTCAAACGAAACTTTGATTCTTTATTTTGAGACAAGAAATATATAAAAGTAATAATTAAAAACTAGCAGTAAAAATATCTTACTTTTTTACAAATAAATAACAACGATTATGACTCTTTAAGCTAATTGTTCCATGAAGACATGTTTGTTTCTAGAATTTGCCCAACATTCTTTTAATCCCTTCATTTTCATCAGCAGTCACAACTGTGTCACCAGACAACTCAACAGCCACCACAACCTCACTAGAAAATGAAGGATTCACTGCTGATACGACTATAATACCAGTCACAACACAGTCAATGCAGGATGTCTTCACAAGCAACACAACGATGCTACTGGTCACTTCAACAATAGAACCAACTCAGGAAGCCTTAACAGCTGCTTCAACAGACACAGGGGCTTTAGCAACCGCTCAAGAAAGCGCAACAGCTGGCACAGCCTCACCACCAGAGACAGTGACCTCAGCACCCGCCCAAGAGAGCTCAACAGCTGGAACAAACACACCTGCGCAAGAAAGCTCAACAGCTGGCACAAACACACCTGCGCAAGAAAGCATAACAGCTGGCACAAACACACCTGTGCAAGAAAGCTCAACAGCTGGCACAAACACACCTGCGCAAGAAAGCTCAACAGCTGGCACAAACACACCTGCGCAAGAAAGCTCAACAGCTGGCACAAACACACCTGCGCAAGAAAGCTCAACAGCTGGCACAAACACACCTGCGCAAGAAAGCTCAACAGCTGGCACAAACACACCTGCGCAAGAAAGCTCAACAGGAGGCACAGATTTACCACCAGTCAGTTCAGCACCCGCCCAAGAAAGCACAACAGCTGGCACAAACACACCTGCTCAAGAAAGCTCAACAGGAGGCACAGATTTACCACCAGTCAGTTCAGCACCCGCCCAAGAAAGCACAACAGCTGGCACAAACACACCTGCTCAAGAAAGCTCAACAGCAGGTACAGCCTCTCCACCAGACACTTCAGCACCCACCCAAGAAAGCTCAACAGCTGGCACAAACACACCTGCCCAAGAGAGCTCAACAGCTGGAACAAACACACCTGCTCAAGAAAGCTTAACAGCAGGCACAGTCTTACCACCAGTCAGTTCAGCACCCTCCAAAGAAAGCATAACAGCTGGCACAAACACACCTGCGCAAGAAAGCTCAACAGCTGGCACAAACACACCTGCGCAAGAAAGCTCAACAGCTGGCACAAACACACCTGCCCAAGAAAGGTCAACAGCTGTCACAGCCTCACCACCAGAACCATCAGCACCCGCCCAAGAAAGCTCAACAGCTGGCACAAACACACCTGCTCAAGAAAGCTCAACAGCAGGTACAGCCTCTCCACCAGACACTTCAGCACCCACCCAAGAAAGCTCAACAGCTGGCACAAACACACCTGCCCAAGAGAGCTCAACAGCTGGAACAAACACACCTGCTCAAGAAAGCGCAACAGCAGGCACAGTCTTACCACCAGTGAGTTCAGCACCCTCCAAAGAAAGCATAACAGCTGGCACAAACACACCTGCGCAAGAAAGCTCAACAGCTGGCACAAACACACCTGCGCAAGAAAGCTCAACAGCTGGCACAAACACACCTGCCCAAGAAAGGTCAACAGCTGTCACAGCCTCACCACCAGAACCATCAGCACCTGCCCAGGAAAGCTCAACAGCTGGCACAGCCTCACCACCAGTTAGTTCAGCACCCGCCCAAGAAAGCTCAACAGCTGGCACAAACACACCTGCCCAAGAAAGCACAACAGCTGTCACAGCCTCACCACCAGAACCTTCAGCACCCGCCCAAGAAAGCTCAACAGCAGGCACAGCCTTACCACAAGAATCTTCAGCACCCGCCAAAGAAAGCACAACAGCTGTCACAGGCTCACCACCAGACACTTCAGCACCCGCCCAGGAAAGCTCAACAACTGGCAAAGCCTCACCACCAGACACTTCAGCACCCGCCCAGGAAAGCTCAACAACTGGCAAAGCCTCACCACCAGACACTTCAGCACCCGCCCAAGAAAGCTCAACAACTGGCAACGCCTCACCACCAGACACTTCAGAACCTGCCCAAGAAAGCTCAACTGCAAGCACAGCTACATTACCAGCTATCATAACTTCAGGAGCAGTCCAGGAAATTGTGCCCACAACCAAATCACCTGTTGAAACAACTTTAGAACCAGCCAGGGATGCCTCAACAGCTGGCATAACTACTCCACCAATTACCACAACAACAACCACAACTGTTGCAACAACTACAACAGTTGCAACAACCACAACAGCTACAACAGATATTAAAACTACTACTACAACTACAGCCAAAACCACAACTACAACTACTAAAGCTGCCCCAATTCCAGAGCCTGTAATCAAGCTAGGATTTAAGGTGGTGCAAAAACTTTACTTCAGACCTTGCAAACAC
Source organism: Oryzias curvinotus (assembly GCA_023969325.1). Taxonomy (NCBI): domain Eukaryota; kingdom Metazoa; phylum Chordata; class Actinopteri; order Beloniformes; family Adrianichthyidae; genus Oryzias; species Oryzias curvinotus. The sequence goes on from CM043706.1 coordinate 12,285,803, forward strand.
AAGTTCACCATCATTCAAGAAATTGGAGAAAGAAGTTACCACTGCAGTAAGTTTTCATCTATTCTCCATCTATAATAAAGTTTGTAATCAGTATACTGCATCAAATGTATAGTGTACGCTGTATACATATATATATATATATATATATATATATATATATATATATATATATATATATATATATATATATATATATATATATATATATATATATTTGAATGGGAAATTCTCATCTGAATGGAAATTCTCATTATTTTTTTCTTTTCTAACTTTTAAAAGCTTGACAAGGTCTATACAGAAAAATATGGATCCCTCTTCAATAAAACGGTCGTCAGGAAATTTAGGTATGAAACTTGTCTTTCAACAGTTGGTGAGATATTAACCTTTGTCCCAAACTAGTAATGTTTTTGTAATGTAATGTTTTGACAAACCATTTGTCTGTTGTTTATAGTTTGTCTAATAATCAAATGTGCTGAAATTTGAAGTCATTCTTTCATTTTTCTTACTTTAACAAACTACAATGCAAAACAAAAGTACATTATGTCACTTTCAATTGCAGCCAAGGATCCGTTGTAGTGGATGCTGAGTTGATCTTCAATAATGTGACAGCACTACCAAATTCCAGTTCTGTGACTGAAACTTTGACGGAGGCTGTTGCCAGTCAAAACTTTTCCCTCAGTGTCAACACATCTTCAATTTCAGCAGCCCGTAAGACTTTTTTTGCTAACATAAAAGCCTCGACAATTTATATTGAATATTGGCAAAGATCATTAATCATATGTGCTATTTCCAGCTGTCTTTACAGAGCCTGAACAAGTAACCACTACTGCAACCACAACAATAAATTTAACTACCCTACCAGGTACTACAAAGCCAAAATTGTGTCATAAATGTTTACTTACCAAGTGCAATAAAATGAGTCATTCAACTGCAAAACAAATAATATATTGTCAGTTAAAAGAAAACACAACATACTTTTAAAAAGTAAATAAAAAAATGATAATAATTAACTGGAATGTCATTCCCCTCATTATGCAGTCTGAAGAGATATTACTACATGTACTTACGTATTTCGTTTCAGAACTTACAACTGCCGCAATTGAAACTTCCACAGCTCCAACAGCAGGTAAATCTACACCACATCTTACATTTTTCACATGTAAAACAATTTTTTCCTCGTTACTAAGACATGGCAAATAAATGAATTATTAAAACACATTTACCTCATGTCAGCTAATTAGAAAACGCAAAATCTTACTGATTCTTGTTTGTTACAGAAATGACCACTACCACAACTTTAGCTCCAGCCTCTGCAACCACAACAATAAATTTAACTACCCTACCAGGTACTACAAAGCCAAAATTGTGTCATAAATGTTTACTTACCAAGTGCAATAAAATGAGTCATTCAACTGCAAAACAATTAATATATTGTCAGTTAAAAGAAAACACAACATACTTTTAAAAAGTAATAAAAAAATGATAATAATTAACTGGAATGTCATTCCCCTCATTATGCACTCTGAAGAGATATTACTTCATGTACTTACGTATTTCATTTCAGAACTTACAACTGCCGCAATTGAAACTTCCACAGCTCCAACAGCAGGTAAATCTACATTTTTCACATGTAAAACAATTTTTTCCTCGTTACTAAGACATGGCAAATAAATGAATTATTAAAACACATTTACCTCATGTCAGCTAATTAGAAAACGCACAATCTTACTGATTCTTTTTTGTTACAGAAATGACCACTACCACAACTTTAGCTCCAGCCTCCACATCAGGTAATTAAAAAAAACTGTTGATACATGTATTTCAATTTACAGATCAGATTTTTTCCTCTCATTAATATAATTTGGCATTTCAATGGTATTGACCAAATGGAGGTATACAGAAAATTGACTTGAAATAAAAGAAAAATTCTTAAGAGGAAAATGTTATTATTAATCAAAATAATTTCATCACCAGCCACCTCAACCTCATCAACACTACAGGCAACCTCACTTTCAACATCAGTAATGTTGACATCACCAACAGTCAGTGCAACCCCACATTTAGAAACCACGGCTTCCTCAGAAGACAGTGTAGCGTCAACATCAGTAACCATGACGACACCATCCAGTACAACCCTCCAGTCTGTCTCTGTGACTTCATCACCAGAGACAGCAACTTCGCTATCGATGAGGCAGACATCAACAACAGCCACTATATTTTCATCAACAGTTGGCATGTCGTCACCATTACCTACTACAACTTCAACGCCACTTGAAATAGCCTCATTATCAACCACCATGGTCCCCCAATCAGACACTGAAACTACACCAACAGTCACTGCAATTTCACCTCTAGTCAGTTCATCTTCACCATCAACCACCACTATGGCAGAGCGTGTTGAAGACACTTCACAATCAATAAGAATGACATCACCAACATTCAGTGTGACATCAGCATCTACACTGCCCACACCATCTTCACCTGGTAATTGTCGTGTTTTGAGTGATTTGTTATTCAATAAAAATTGAAAAAGGTAGAGATTTGAATATTAAAAAAATCATTACATTTTAGCCCTTTAACAAATTTTCATATTAATTTTGAGGTTTCTGTATTTGAAAGAAGTATTAATTTCAGGATGGGAAGCTAATTGCCATATTATAATATTAGTCCACTAATTGATCAGTGGATAAATGTGTCAGAGAGGTGATTGATCAATTAGTAAATACCATTTTTTGTTCTTCTTGTGGCAGAACCCGTTACACCCACAACTATATCTTCAACACTGTTGAACTCCATTTCAACATCAGGTAACAATTTTAAATAAAATTATTTTTTGTCATATAAAAATCTATGAATATCAATTTTGTTTTTACCTACACAAAGAATAAACTGTAGGTTTGTGTTGTTGTTGTTGTTTTTTTTACCACATTTGTCTTAAAGCTAATCTAATATGAAAAATCTGAATACACTTACCCTACTTGTTAATCTAACACTCAAAATAACCTCATTCACCAGCAAGCTTGAGTTCACCACCACTTGATGCAACTTCTTCACCAGTCAGTGTAACACCAACAATGGTCACAACAACTTCCTCACCAGTCAGTGCAACATCTCCATCAGAAACCCCGACCTCAAGTACAGTCATTACAACTTTACCACTAGTCAGTACAGCATTTACAACAGAAACCCCAACCTTAACTACAGTTATCACAACTTTAGCACCAGTCAGAGCAACATCAACAATGGTCACACCAACTTCCCCACCAGCCAGTACAGCATCTACAACAGAATCCCCAAACTCAACTACAGTCAGTACTACTTTGCCACCACTCAGTACAACATCTACAACAGAATCCCCAACCTCAACTACAGTCAGTACTACATTACCACCTGTCAGTACAGCATCTACAACGGAATCCCCAACCTCAACTACAATCAGTACAACTTTACCACCTGTCAGTACAGCATCTACAACGGAATCCCCAACCTCAACTACAGTTAGTACAACTTTACCACCTGTCAGCACAGCATCTACAACAGAATCCCAAACCTCAACTACAGTCAGTACAACTTTACCACCTGTCAGTACAGCATCTGCAACAGAAAGCCTGACTTCAACTACAGTCAGTACAACTTTACCACCTGTCAGTACAGCATCTACAACAGAATCCCCAACCTCAACTACAGTCAGTACTACTTTAACACCTGTGGGTACAGCATCTACAACAGAAAGCCTGACTTTAACTACAGTCAGTACAACTTTACCACCTGTCAGTACAGCATCTACAACAGAAACCCCGACCTCATCTACAGTCAGTACTACTTTACCACCTGTCAGTACAGCATCTACAACAGAAAGCCCGACATCAACTACAGTCACCACAACTTTATTACCTGTCAGTACAGCATCTACAACAGAATCCCCATACTCATCTACAGTCAGTACCACTTTATCACCTGTCAGTACAGCATTTACAACAGAATCCCTGACATCAACTACAGTCAGTACTACTTTACCACTACTCAATACAGCATTTACAACAGAAACCCCGACCTCAACTACAGTCACCACAACTTTACCACCTGTCAGCACAGCATCTACAACAGAAACCCCGACCTCCACTACAGTCAGTACAACTTTACCACCTGTCAGTACAGCATCTACAACAGAATCCCCAACCTCAACTACAGTCAGTACAACTTTACCACTTGTCAGTATAGCATCTACAACAGAAATTCTGACCCCAACTACTGTCAGTACAACTTTACCACCTGTCAGCACAGCATCTACAACAGAAACCCCGACCTCCACTACAGTCAGTACAACTTTGCCACCTGTCAGAACAGCATCTACAACAGAAACCCCGACCTCAACTACAGTCACCACAACATTATCACCAGTCAGTACAGCATCTACAACAGAAACCCCAACCTCAACTACAGTCACCACAACTTTATTACCTGTCAGTACAGCATTTACAACAGAATACCCAACCTCAACTACAGTCAGTACTACTTTAACACCTGTGGGTATAGCATCTACAACGGAAAGCCTGACCTCAACTACAGTCAGTACAACTTTACCACCTGTCAGTACAGCATCTACAACAGAATCCCCAACCTCAACTACAGTCAGTACAACTTTACCTCCTGTCAGTACAGCATTTACAACAAAAAGTCTGATCTCAACTACAGTCAGTACTACTTTACCACCAGTCAGTCCATTATCTACAACAGAAACCCCAACCTCAACTACAGTCACCACAAGTTTAGCACCAAGCAGTACCACATCAAACACACCTGTCACAACATTACCTCCTTTAAATACAGGATCTACAACAGACACTGAAAAATCAACAACAAACACTACAACTTCACTACCAGTCAGTACAGACTCGACGCTAGAGACCAAGACATCAACAACTGTCATCACAACTTTACTACCAGTCAGTGCAAAATTAACAACTGGCACCACAACTGCAGTCAGCAAAGCATATACAACAGAAACACAGAACTCAGATAAAGTCACAACAGCTTCACAATTTGTCAGTACAGTATCTACAGTAGAAAGCCAGGCATCAACATCAGCCATTACAACCTTACCACCTGACAGTGCAGCATCTACAACAGTAAACACCACAATAACAATAACGTCTATGACCACATCAGGTACAGTAATGAAGTCTTAAGTTGAAATCAAAAACTTTGTTTTTTATTTTATTTTTATTGGTATCTACTGTCAGATATAATAAATTACCAAAACCTTTTGAAAATCTCCCACCATATTTATGGACATTTTTAAAATAAAGAAAGCTACAAATACATGTAAGTCAATGCCTGTTATACGCCACATTATAAAGTAAAATATCGTTATTAGCAGCCTATCTTAATCAACCTACTGACAATACAACAGCTGGAGACCAAAAACAACCTTTAAAGCCTGACAAATACTCAAAGCATCCTCACTTTCTTTTACCAAAACCTCACCTCTGTCTATTGGTCTTTTTTTCCGCTAGCAATTGAACCATCAGAACCAGCAACAACAACAACGGCTCATACAACAATAACAGCTGCTCAACAACCAACAACAACAACTACACAGACAACAACCACAACAGCTGCTCCAAACCCAGAACCGAAGATTAAACTGGTTTTTAAACTGGATGAAACATTTACTGATGACCTTCTGATCAACACCTCACCAAAATTCATCAGTCTAGCAGCAACCCTTAAAAACCAAGTAAGTGTGTTTAGTTTATTTATTTATTTTTGCAAAATTAAGGAAAAATTCCTTGGTTAAGAGTCAATGGTTATCTTGTTAAAATGAAAAGCATAACAAGAAGAGTTCTGAAACATTGCTTAAATGAATTTCTTTTCTGTTTTTACAGCTTGAAGACATTTATAGGTTGAGGTTTGGAGCACGATTTCTGAGAGTGCTAATTAATGGTTTCAGGTAAATGACAATATACCACATTATAGGTTAGATCTTGTTTATTGAACCATATTAGACATCAAGATATAAGGCACCATCTTAATACTTCAGTGATGGGTAATTTTGTGAAAGGATTCAGCATTTATGTCTTTTTAATTACTTGATTCATCATTGGTTTTAATCAATGCATTTCACACTGTCGAAAAAATTTTGAAGTAACAATCAACAGTAACATTTTTTGTTGGTTTATGTTTGACAATAACAACTGTTATTCCCTCTTTTTTCTTGCAGGAAAGGTTCAATTGAAGTCGATTCTGAGCTAGTATTTAATAATACAACCTCAGTGCCACAAACTGCTGAAGTAAAAACTACCCTGATTGATGCATACAACAGTTCCAACTTTAACTTCACACTGAACACAACAAGCATCTCTGCTTCAGGTAAGCTGTTTTAAAACCAACTAAGAAACACGAAGGAAAACATTGATACCGATATTTTCTAAAATTTATTTTGACAGTTGCTGAGACAACCACAACTTCACCTTTGACGTCGGTGGATACTACAACAACAGGTAGCTGGATTTAATAATGTTTTTCTATTCAGATCTTGTTCTACATCAAACAAATCAAAAAGTATATTACTAAAATAATCTTTAATAGAGGACAACTATTTACTACGTTCACTGATTTTCGTTTTTACTTTTATGTATTAAAATTAACTATTTTTCTGGCAGAAACTGTAGTACCAACAACAGCCTCTACTACATCTGGCATTTCAACTTCCACATCAGGTATAATTGTGTCCTTTATACCTTTTTTAAGTCTGCATGCAAATCAGACCATGCATCCATGTTATATGCTATGTTGCATTTTTGCAAAAGTGTTTAATTGTGTATAGATGTTTTATTTATTTCTTTTTTCACATTTAAATGTTTAATTAAATATTTGTCTTATCTTTAATTATCTTTCATAATCTCACTGTTAGTTAACCCTGCAACAACACCATCAAACATAACTTCACCAGCTGGGACAATCACTTCAACACCAATTATTTCAACATCGCAACCATTTGTTGAGACTTCATCGCCAGAAAGCTCAAGTTCACCGTCAATAAGCACAACTTCAACACTAATCAGTTTAACATCATCAAGAGTCAGTGGGACTTCACCTTTAATCAGTACAACTTCAGCATCAGAAAATCCATCATCACAACCAGTCATAGACATGTCAACATCAGTCAGTACAACTTCAATACCAAATAGTACAACATCCCCAACTAATAGTGGAACTTCACCATCAATCAGTGCAACATCAACACCAGTCAGTTCAACACCACCAACAGCCAGTGGAACTTCACCATCAATGAGTACAACTTCAGCAACAGAAAGCCCAGCCTCACAATCAGTCAGTGAAATGTCAACCTCACTTAGTACAGCTTCAACACTAGAAAGTACAACAACCCCAACTAATAGTGGAACTTCACCATCAATCAGTGCAACATCAACACCGGTCAGTTCAACATCACCAACAGCTAGTGGGACTTCACCTTTAATCGATACAACTTCAGCACCAGAAAGTCTAGCTTCACAACCAGCCATAGAAGTGTCAACAGCAATTAGTAAAACCTCAACGCCAGAAAGTACAACATCCCCAACTAATAGTGGAACTTCACCATCAATCAGTGCAACATCAACACCAGTCAGTTCAACACCACCAACAGCCAGTGGAACTTCACCATTAATAAGTACAACTTCAGCACCAGAAAGCCCAGCCTCACAATCAGTCAGTGAAATGTCAACCTCACTTAGTACAGCTTCAACACTAGAAAGTACAACATCCCCAACTAATAGTGGAACTTCACCATCAATCAGTGCAACATCAACACCAGCCAGTTCAACATCACCAACAGTCAGTGGGAGTCTAACATCAATTGCCACAGGTTTAACATCAGGTAATCTTTTGTTGAAGGGACTTGTTTAAAATATGATCTTTGTCAACTAGTTTAAAAAAGTCTCTTACTACAACAAACACAATGAAAAGTAGATTTAGTTTGTTTTTCAATACGATGACAACTCCTGCTAGAAAAGGGAACATTATATTAAAATATTTTAATATTGATTAGTCAATATAAAGTTAAGGTAATTTGTTTCTTTCTCTATTAATCAAATAATTCTTTTTCATTGCAGAAACAGCATCAATTACAACAGCAACCTCAACAACAGGGATTACAACATCGACATCAGGTAAAATTATGTCCTGTTTAGTCTTCTAAAACTGTGTATTCAAATAAAACAAATACAATTTTTGTTAAGTTACTATATATAAAAAAGTGCCTAACAGCACCCAGACAAAATTTTAGTTGATTTAGATTTAGTTGATTAATGAATGGCTAAAATATCTATTCTGACTTTCATCACTTGTTAATCCAGCAACAACACCATCAAACATAACCTCACCAGCTATAACCATCACCTCACCATCAGTCAGTGAAATGTCAACCTCACTTAGTACAGCTTCAACACCAGAAATTACAACATCCCCAACTAATAGTGGAACTTCACCATCAATCAGTGCAACATCAACACCACTCAGTTCAACATCACCATCAGCCAGTGGGACTTCACCATCAATCAGTACAACTTCAGCACCAGAAAGTCTAGCTTCACAACCAGCCATAGAAGTGTCAACAGCAATTAGTACAACTTCAACACCAGATAGTACAACATCCCCAACTAACAGTCGAACTTCACCATCAATAAGTGTAACATCAACACCAGTCAGTTCAACATCACCAACAGCCAGTGCAACTTCACCATCAATTAGTACAACGTCAGCACCAGAAAGTCTAGCCTCACAATCAGTCAGTGAAATGTCTACTTCACTTAGTACAGCTTCAACACCAGAAAGTACAACATCCACAACTAATATTGGAACTTCACCATCAATCAGTGCCACATCAACTCCATTCAGTTCAACATCACCATCAGCCAGTGGAACTTCACCATCAATCAGTACAACTTCAGCACCAGAAAGTCTAGCTTCACAACCAGCAATAGAAGTGTCAACAGCAATTAGTACAACTTCAACACCAGATAGTACAACATCCCCAACTAACAGTGGAACTTCACCATCAATCAGTGCAACATCAACACCAGTCAGTTCAACACCACCAACAGCCAGTGGAACTTCACCATCAATGAGTACAACTTCAGCAACAGAAAGCCCAGCCTCACAATCAGTCAGTGAAATGTCAACCTCACTTAGTACAGCTTCAACACTAGAAAGTACAACATCCCCAACTAATAGTGGAACTTCACCATCAATCAGTGCAACATCAACACTGGTCAGTTCAACATCACCAACAGTCAGTGGGAGTCTAACATCAATTGCCACAGGTTTAACATCAGGTAATCTTTTGTTGAAGGGACTTGTTTAAAAATGATCTCTGTCAACTAGTTTAAAAAGTCTCTTACTACGACAAACACAATGAAAAAGTAGATTTAGTTTGTTTTTCAATACGATGACAACTCCTGCTAGAAAAGGGAACACTATATTAAAATATTTTAATATTGATTAGTCAATATAAAGTTAAGGTAATTTGTTTATTTCTCTATTTAATCAAATAATTCTTTTTCATTGCAGAAACAACATCAATTACAACAGCAACCTCAACAACAGGGATTACAACATCGACATCAGGTAAAATTATGTCCTGTTTAGTCTTCTAAAACTGTGTATTCAAATAAAACAAATACAATTTTTGTTAAGTTACTATATATTAAAAAAGTGCCTAACAGCACCCAGACAAAATTTTAGTTGATTTAGATTTAGTTGATTAATGAATGGCTAAAATATCTATTCTGACTTTCATCACTTGTTAATCCAGCAACAACACCATCAAACATAACCTCACCAGCTATAACCATCACCTCACCATCAGTCAGTGAAATGTCTACCTCACTTAGTACAGCTTCAACACCAGAAAGTACAACATCCCCAACTAATAGTGGAACTTCACCATCAATCAGTGCAACATCAACACCACTCAGTTCAACATCACCATCAGCCAGTGGGACTTCACCATCAATCAGTACAACTTCAGCACCAGAAAGTCTAGCTTCACAACCAGCCATAGAAGTGTCAACAGCAATTAGTACAACTTCAACACCAGATAGTACAACATCCCCAACTAACAGTCGAACTTCACAATCAATAAGTGTAACATCAACACCAGTCAGTTCAACATCACCAACAGCCAGTGCAACTTCACCATCAATTAGTACAACGTCAGCACCAGAAAGTCTAGCCTCACAATCAGTCAGTGAAATGTCTACTTCACTTAGTACAGCTTCAACACCAGAAAGTACAACATCCCCAACTAATATTGGAACTTCACCATCAATCAGTGCCACATCAACTCCACTCAGTTCAACATCACCATCAGCCAGTGGGACTTCACCATCAATCAGTACAAATTCAGCACCAGAAAGTTTAGCTTCACAACCAGCCATAGAAGTGTCAACAGCAATTAGTACAACTTCAACACCAGATAGTACAACATCCCCAACTAACAGTGGAACTTCACCATCAATAAGTGTAACATCAACACCAGTCAGTTCAACACCACCAACAGCCAGTGGAACTTCACCATCAATAAGTACAACGTCAGCACCAGAAATTCCAGCCTCACAATCAGTCAGTGAAATGTCTACCTCACTTAGTACAGCTTCACCACCAGAAAGAACAACATCTCCAAATAATAGGGGAACCTCAACATCAATCAGTGCAACATCAACACCAGTCAGTTCAACATCACCAACAGCCAGTACAACTTCACCATCAATGAGTACAACTTCAGCAACAGAAAGCCCAGCCTCACAATCAGTCAATGAAATGTCAACCTCACTTAGTACAGCTTCAACACCAGAAAGTACAACAACCCCAACTAATAGTGGAACTTCACCATCAATCAGTGCAACATCAACACTGGTCAGTTCAACATCACCAACAGCTAGTGGGACTTCACCTTTAATCGATACAACTTCAGCACCAGAAAGTCTAGCTTCACAACCAGCCATAGAAGTGTCAACAGCAATTAGTACAACCTCAACGCCAGAAAGTACAACATCCCCAACTAATAGTGGAACTTTACCGTCAATCAGTGTAACATCAACACCAGTCAGTTCGACACCACCAACAGCCAGTGGAACTTCACCATCAATAAGTACAACTTCAGCACCAGAAAGCCCAGCCTCACAATCAGTCAGTGAAATGTCAACCTCACTTAGTACAGCTTCAACACTAGAAAGTACAACAACCCCATCTAATAGTGGAACTTCACCATCAATCAGTGCAACATCAACACCAGTCAGTTCAACATCACCAACAGTCAGTGGGAGTCTATCATCAATTGCCACAGGTTTAACATCAGGTAATCTTTTGTTGAAGGGACTTGTTTAAAATATGATCTTTGTCAACTAGTTTAAAAAAGTCTCTTACTACAACAAACACAATGAAAAGTAGATTTAGTTTGTTTTTCAATACGATGACAACTCCTGCTAGAAAAGGGAACTTTCCAGAAGGAACCACATTTTTAAGTTCTTGGAAAAACAAACTTAATCATGTGTCTCTTGAATGTTTTTTGTTTATGTCAATCAACAGTTCTCTTTTTTTCTTTGGCAGAATCTGTACCACCCACAACATCACCCTCAACAAGTATTTCAACTTCAACATCAGGTAAAATTGTGTCCTTTTTACTTTTTAAGAAATCCTGCTTGCAAAAACCATTTTAAAATGTATTTATATTTTTTGTTAAATACAATTTTTCAAATATTTAAATATTTAAATTAAATCATACACATGTCTATTGTAATTACACTACTAGTTAACCCACCAACAACAACATCAAATTTAATCTCACAAGCTGTGACAATCACTTCACCACCAGTCAGTGCAACTTCAACACCAATTACTTCAACATCACAACCAATCATTGGAACTGCCCCAGCAGTGAGCTCAAGTTCACCATTGTTTACTATAACTTCAACACCAGTCAGTTCAACTCCAACAACAGTCAGTGGAGCTTTACCATCAATCAGTATATCTACAATACCAGCCAGTTCAACATCACCAACAGTCAACTTAGGTTCCTCATCATCTGGTACAACACCAACACCAGTTACTCCAATATCATCAACAGTTGGCAGAACTTCCCCTTTAATTAGTACAACTACAACACCAGTTGGTTCAACATCAGTTATTGTCAGTGGAACTTTGCCAGCAGTCAGTACAACTTCAACACCAGTCAGTTCAACATCACCAATTGTCAGTGGAAATTCGCCATCAATCAGTACAAGTACGACGCCAGTCAGTTCAACATCACCATTTGTCAGTGGAACTTTGCCATCAATCAGTACTAGTACAACACCAGTCAGTTCAACATCATCAATTGTCAGTGGAACTTCACCATCAATCAGTACGAGTTCAATACCAGTCATTTCGACATCACCAACTGTCACTGGTAAACTATCACCAGTTCCTATAATTTTGACAACAGGTAATATTGTGGAGAAGTTACTTATTTTCAATTTGATCTCCATCAACAATATTTAACAAAGATTGTACCATGTCAAACACCATGAAACAATAGATTCAGTTTGTTCTAAAATCTGATCACACTGCCTGAAGGAAAAAGCAGCTTAACTATATTTGTCCTATGATTTTCTAATCAAGTGTCTAGGAAAAAAAACATAATATGTCACTAAAATGTTGAAAGTTAATTTATTTATTTATTTATTTTTAAATTAAAAACTTTTTTTTCTTCGGCAGAAACTGTACCACCCACAACAGCACCCTTAGCAGCAAGGACTTCAACATCCACATCAGGTAAAATTGCGTTTACTTAAAATTCACTTGTGCTTTTAGTTATTTTACATTTGTCCAAAGTACATTTTTTGTTAAATACTATTGTACATTGTCTTTGAACATTAGTTGTATTGTGTACATGCTGACATGTTTGTATGTAGCAGTTATGGAGCCAACAGATATGTTTACAACATTTGAGTGTGTGTGGAGAGGCCCCGCCCCTTTTAGTTTTGTATTACTTCCCAACCTGACCGTAATGATTATAACCATCTAGCAACTTGTTGCTTTATGCAGCTTCATGGTTTTACCCACCCCCCTTTCTATAATCACCATCCAAACACCCCCCCCCCCAACATCCCTCTGTCATCTTCCCTCCTCTTCTTTTCTGTCCAGTCCAACAACAAAAAATGTTACAAATAAAAGTAAGATGAACAAAGTTTGGCCTAAATTACAAATGGGGTTCATTCAAAAATACACCTTGTGTGTTAAAAGATTCATAACCCCTGTTGTAACAGTAAAACATGTCTAATTCAGGAGGCTTTTACCTGTCATCTATTTTCTCAGCTGTTGGACAAAACTAGAAAAAAAATTATAAAATAACAGTTAGCACAACTTAACCACCAGTTAGTTCAAGATCAGTAACTTTAGGATCAAGCTCACAACCGATTAGTACAACTTCAACACCACTCAGTTCAACATCCACAACATTTAATGGAACCTCTCCATCAATCAGTACAATAACAGCATTAGGCAGTTCAACAGTCAGGGAATGTACTACCAGTTGATACAAGTTCAAGTTCAGGTTATGCCGTCTTGGAGTGATTTATTAGAATCTGATCCCCGTCAAACAGGTCAAAAATATTTTTGGCTACATCAAACCCTGTGAAATTGTAGATCTTTTAAAATATTTTAATATTGATTAGTCAATATAAAGTTAAGGTAATTTGTTTCTTTCTCTATTTAGTCAAATAATTCTTTTTCATTGCAGAAACAGCATCAATTACAACAGCAACCTCAACAACAGGGATTACAACATCGACATCAGGTAAAATTATGTCCTGTTTAGTCTTCTAAAACTGTGTATTCAATTAAAACAAATACAATTTTTGTTAAGTTACTATATATGAAAAAGTGCCTAACAGCACCCAGACAAAATTTTAGTTGATTTAGATTTAGTTGATTAATGAATGGCTAAAATATCTATTCTGACTTTCATCACTTGTTAATCCAGCAACAACACCATCAAACATAACCTCACCAGCTATAACCATCACCTCACCATCAGTCAGTGCAACTTCGACACCAACCACTTTAACATCGCAATCAATCAAATCCAGTTCACTGCCAGTCAACTCAAGATCACCATTAATCAGTACAATGTCAACACCAATCAGTACAGCCTCACAACCAATCAGTGAAACTTCCCCTTTGATCAGTACACTTTCAACACAAGTCAGATCATCCCAACAACCAATGAAGGAAACTGCCATTGCAACTTTACCACCAATCATTTCAACAGCACAATCAATCACCGAAACTTCACAGCCATTCAGCTCAAGTTTATCATCGATCAGTACAACATCAAAACCTGTTAGTGAAGCCTCACAACCAGTAGTTGAAACGTCACCATCAATCAGTACAGCTTCAACGCAATTCAGTAAAACCTCCCAATTAGTCAGTGGGACTTTACCTTTAGTCAGTGCAACTTCAATCCCAGTCACTTCACCCTATCAGCCTTTCAGCAGAACTTCACTTTTACTTAGTACAATTTCAAAACCAGTTACTACAGCCTCAGAAACAGTCAATGGGAACTCACCTTCCATCCATACAACTTCAACACTAGCTAGTACAGTCTCTCAAGTAGTGAGCGAAACTTCACCTTCATTCAATACAATTTCAATACCAATCAGTACACCCTCGAATCCAGTTAGTGAAACTTTATCATCAATAAATACAACCTCAACACTAGTCCCTTCAGCTTCTTCATCAGTTAGTGCAACTTCAAAACCAACTAGTACAACCTCACAACCAGTCAGTGGAACTTCACCTTCATTAAGCACAACTTCAACACCAGTCAGTGGAAAGTCACCTTTATTAAGTACAACTACAAAAACAGTCAGTACTGCCTCACAACTAGTCAGTGGAACTCCCTCAGCAGCCCCCTTGAGTTCTTCACTTAGTTCCACGCCAATGGCAACCAGTACATCACCTCTTTTCAGTCCAACTTTAACACCAACGAGCTCAAGTTTACCAAAAACTACCACCACAACTTCAGCAACAGTCACCCCAACTCCGATATTTAGTACAACTTCACCATCAGTAGCTCAAGCATCAGCAAAAGCCACCACAACTTCAGCAGCATTTACAACAACGTCCCCATCAATGACTGTATCCTCACCATCAGTCAGTCTCTCTTCATCAGCATTTTCAAGAACTTTACTAACAATTAGTACATCCTCGCCACCTGGTAGTACGTCTTCACATTCAGTCAGTCTGACCCCACCATCAGTCAATTTGACTGCGGCAACATCACTATTACTGACACCCACAGCAGGTAATCACAGGCACCTCAAAAAGATGACTTGGTAAATACAAAATAAAAAAAAAGAAAAGAAAAACAAAACAACACACACACACACACACTATATATATATATATATATATATATATATATATATATATATATATATATATATATATATATATATATATATATATATATATATATATATTTTTTTTTTTTTTTTTAATCAAACCATTAAGTACAGCCATTGGCCTATTTAGACTCTTTAAAACAACTATCAGCGTAAAAATCTAGTTTTGTCTCAGGTAATGGCAATAAAAGTAAGTGGTTTTTGTTTAGAGCACTATTTAAAATTTTCATACACTCAATCGTGGTTTTATGTTTTCATGGTGCTTGGACACACATTTTTCACTAGACAATCTACAACTCTGTATAGTGTTAAAGGCAAGCAATAAAAATGCTTCTCCAATATTTCAAAAAGAAAACTTTTGTTAAAACATGTTTTGAATTTAAATATGTATTCACTTTTTTCTCAACAGAAACTAAACAAACTTCACAACCAGTTTCAACAGCAGCAGCAATAACAACAACAACTGTACAGACAACAACTACAACTGCTGCACCACAACCTGACTCAACAATTCTACTAGTTTTTAAATTGGAACAAACATTTGACCCTGCACTGGAAGACACTACCTCTTCAGCATTTATTAGTTTTGCACGGGCCATGGAACAAGCTGTAAGTTTGCTGAAATTCCATCATCTCTTTCAAAATTAATAGAACATGAAGCTCTTTAAATAAAGACATTGTTGTTCTAAATTTGGAATTGAATGTATCCTTGAAGCTTTGCAGTGGTAAAATCCTTTCAAACTGACAATAAGTTTTCTTTTTCCACAGCTGAATGCCATTTTTTCAAGAAAATTTCAAGGGCTGTTCCGGCGATCGAGAGTCAAGTCTTTCAGGTAAATGGCATATTGTCTTAAATGGTAACAATAACGCATTTGTTAAATGAGCTTCAACAATTTAGGGTGTATTAAAGTTAATAGATTTTTTCTTAGTTTTTAAGTTATATATAATACCTGGGCAATAAAATAGCTCTGTTATGAAAGACAATAACAATATATTCTCTTGCAGACGAGGTTCAGTTGTGGTAGATTCTGAGCTGGAGTTTAATAATGCCACTTCAGTACCACAAGCTAACACTGTAGAAAACACCCTGGTGGATGCATACAACACTTCCACCTTCAACTACACACTGAACACAACAAGCATCGCTGCTTCAAGTAAGCTTTATTTGTTACCTAGTTAGAGGTTGCTTTGAAACATATTAAGAATAAATAACATATATTTATTTATCAGGAATTGAAACAACCACCCTTGCACCTACAACACCAACGGATTTACCTACAACAGGTAATTGTGGGCTTGAATCAATCTTTTTAGATTTGTTCTGTTTAAATGGTTATTATTATTGTTATTATTATTTTGTCAAGACATATTTATCAGACTCCAGACTTTTTTTTTCTACGTTTTAGCAATTTGAATTGTTTATGTATATATTGTGAATCTTGTTCATCCTTTGACAAAAACATTGAACAAAACCTTTCTGCCGTCGACCAATATTTTACCAGCAGACACTGAAAATTTCATACCAATCAGTTCAACCTCAACACTGGTCAGCTTGGTTAAATATCAGGATTTTTGTTGTTGTTGGAGTGCCTCTTCATAATTTCAGTGTGGTTTAACAAGTAAAGTGTAATCTTATCGAATATAATACACGAAAAGGTTGAACATAGAAGCAGTTTTTATTTGCACAAGTAACAATACAGGAAACTGTAAATGAGTACTGGCAGCCCCGAGAAGAGAACTAGAAATTAAAGATGAAATAAAAACTGGTCAGAGGAACTTCAGGAATTTTCCATTCTTTCTTCTTTTCTTTTTTAATAATAATACTTTTTGTGGCAGAAAATGCAGCACTCACAACAACATCTTCAACATTCATGACTTCAACTCTTACATCAGGTAAAACTGGAGCCCAACTTTTTTTTATATCCAGATCACTGTTTACCACATCATAATAGAATCTTTAATATACTAATCACTATTATGTAGTAACTGTGCCGTCTGCTTATTGCACGAGATGCATATTATTTTTGTGTCAAGATACATGTCTCTACAAATGTTTAAACGCTAAGATATTAAGAAAAAATTCTGAATTTTATATGACTTTTAACAAAATATCTATAAAATTCCACCACTAGTTAACCCACAAACAACACCATTGGACATAACCTCATCAGCTGCAACCACCACTTCCCCACCAGTCACTGCGACCTTGCAACCAATCAGTGAAAGTTCACCACATACAAGTCCACCATCACAATCAGTCAGCATAACTTCAACAATGATTACTTCGACCTTGCAACCAGTCAGTGAAAGTTCACCGCAAACAAGTCCAACATCGGCATCAGTCAGTGTAACTTCAACACCAATCACTTTGACCTTGCAACCAGTCAGTGAAACTTCACCACAAACAAGTCCAACATCACCAGCAGTCAGCATAACTTCAACAACGATTACTTCAACCTTGCAACCAGTCAGTGAAACTTCACCACAAACAAGTCCAACATCACCATCAGTCAGCACAGCTGTACTACCAGTCAGTTCGACAGTACAACTAATCGGTGAAACTTCACCACAAACAAGTCCAGCATCACCATCAGTCAGCACAGCTGTAGTACCAGGCAGTTCGACAGTACAACCAATAAGTGAAACTTCACCACAAACAAGTCCAACATTGCCATCAGTCAGCACAGCTGTACTACCAGTCAATTTGACAGTACAACCAATCAGTGAAAGTTCACCACAAACAAGTCCAACATCACCATCAGTCAGCACAGCTGTACTACCAGTCAGTTCGACAGTACAACTAATCGGTGAAACTTCACCACAAACAAGTCCAGCATCACCATCAGTCAGCACAGCTGTAGTACCAGGCAGTTCAACAGTACAACCAATAAGTGAAACTTCACCACAAACAAGTCCAACATTGCCATCAGTCAGCACAGCTGTACTACCAGTCAATTTGACAGTACAACCAATCAGTGAAAGTTCACCACAAACAAGTCCAACATCGCCATCAGTCAGCACAGCTGTACTACCAGTCAGTTCGACAGTACAACCAATAAGTGAAACTTCACCACAAACAAGTTCAACAACAATCAGTCCGACCGTGCAACCGAACAGAGAAAGTTCGCCAAACACAAGTCCAACGTCACCATCGGTCACTACAGCCTTACCAACAATTAGTTTGACATCACACCCATTCAGGGAAAGCTCACCACAAACAAGTCCAACTTCAACATCAATCACGTCGACCTTGCAACCAATTAGTGAAAATTCACCACAAACAAGTCCAACATCACCATCGGTCACCACATCTTTACTTCCAACCAGTTCAACAACACAACTACTCAGTGAAAGTTCACTACAAACAAGTTCAACATCAACACCAGTCAGTCTGGGTTCAACAAAAGGTAATATTTTGTTGGAGTAACTTTTAAAAAATACGTATTTTTAACAAGTTGAATCTTATATCTTATTTATTCTTATATAAAGAACACCAAAAAGATATAACAAAGCAGATTATTCTAACATATACATTCAGCACACAGCCTATTGAGATTCTGAATTGTTCATGTATTTTGTTTTAATGGAAAGTGTTCGCATAAGCTACAACAACTTTTAGTTAACTCATTTCTATCCCATTTTGTCCTATTCAATAATGTTACTTTATTTGGCAGAAACTGCTTCACCAACAACTGCATTTTCAACATCAGTGATTTCAACTTCTACATCAGGTAAATTGGCTTCAAATCACCTTCTTTTAAGTCAGATCCCTGTTAATCAAATCACATAAGAGCCTATATGTCAAATGCAAATATAGAGTCATTGTGTCTTCTGCTTTTGCAATTCCATGTAATGTATGTTCTTTTTCAAAATGTTAACATCTGCAAATTCTAAACAGCCAAGTCTCATTTCTAAAAATAATGTACCAATTTGATATGAATGTTTACTTTATTTATTAAAATTCCACCACTAGTTAACCCACCAACAACACCATTGGACATAACCTCATCAGCTGCAACCATCACTTCAACACCAATCACTTCGACCTTGCAACCAATCAGTGAAAATTCACCAAAAACAAGTCTGACATCACCTACAGTCACCACAGCTTCACCACAAATTAGTTTGACTTCACAACCAATCATTGAAAGTTCACCACAAACAAGTTCAACACCATCAGTCACTACAGCTTTACCAGCAATCAGTTTGACTTCACAACCTAGCAGTGAAAGTTCACCACAAACAAGTCCAACATCAACATCAGTCAGTTTAACTTCAAAACCAATCACTTTGACCTTGCAACCAATCATTGAAAGTTCACCACGAACAAGTTCAACAGCATCAGTCACTACAGCTTTACCAGCAATCAGTTTAACTTCACAACCAATCATTGAAAGTTCACCACAAACAAGTTCAACAGCATCAGTCACTACAGCTTTACCAGCAATCAGTTTGACTACACAACCTATCAGTGAAAGTTTACCACAAACAAGTCCAACATCAACATCAGTCAGTTTAACCTCAAAACCAATCACTTTGACCTTGCAACCAATCATTGAAAGTTCACCACAAACAGGTTCAACAGCATCAGTCACTACAGCTTTACCAGCAATCAGTTTGACTTCACAACCAATCATTGAAAGTTCACCACAAACAAGTTCAACACCATCAGTCACTACAGCTTTACCAGTAATCAGTTTGACTTCACAACCAATCATTGAAAGTTCACCACAAACAAGTTCAACACCATCAGTCACTACAGCTTTATCAGCAATCAGTTTGACTTCACAACCTATCAGTGAAAGTTCACCACAAACAAGTCCAACATCAACATCAGTCAGTTTAACTTCAAAACCAATCACTTCGACCTTGCAACCAATCATTGAAAGTTCACCACGAACAAGTTCAACACCATCGGTCAATACAGCTTTACCAGCAATCAGTTTAACTTCACAACCAATCATTGAAAGTTCACCACAAACAAGTTCAACACCATCAGTCACTACAGCTTTATCAGCAATCAGTTTGACTTCAAAACCAATCATTGAAAGTTCACCACAAACAAGTGCAACACCATCAGTCACTACAGCTTTACCAGGAATTTGTTTGACTTCACAACCAATCATTGAAAGTTCACCACAAACAAGTTCAACACCATCAGTCACTACAGCTTTATCAGCAATCAGTTTGACTTCACAACCTATCAGTGAAAATTTACCACAAACAAGTCCAACATTTACATCAGTCAGTTTAACTTCAAAACCAATCACTTCGACCTTGCAACCAATCATTGAAAGTTCACCACGAACAAGTTCAACACCATCGGTCAATACAGCTTTACCAGCAATCAGTTTAACTTCACCACCAATCATTGAAAGTTCACCACAAACAAGTTCAACACCATCAGTCACTACAGCTTTATCAGCAATCAGTTTGACTTCACAACCTATCAGTGAAAATTTACCACAAACAAGTCCAACATCAACATCAGTCAGTTTAACTTCAAAACCAATCACTTCGACCTTGCAACCAATCATTGAAAGTTCACCACAAACAAGTTCAACACCATCAGTCACTACAGCTTTACCAGCAATCAGTTTGACTTCACAACTTATCATTGAAAGTTCACCACAAACAAGTTCAACACCATCAGTCACTACAACTTTACCAGGAATTAGTTTGACTTCACAACCAATCATTCAAAGTTCACCACAAACAAGTTCAACACCATCAGTCACTGCAGCTTTATCAGCAATCAGTTTGACTTCACAACCTATCAGTGAAAATTTACCACAAACAAGTCCAACATCAACATCAATCAGTTTAACTTCAAAACCAATCACTTCGACTTTGCAACCAATCAGTGAAAGTTCACCACAAACAAGTCCAACACCATCAGTCAGTGTAACTTCAACACCAATCACTTCGACTTTGCAACCAATCATTGAAAGTTCACCACAAACAAGTCCAACACCATCAGTCAGTGTAACTTCAACACCAATCACTTCAACCTTGCAACCAATCAGTGAAAGTTCACCGCAAACAGGTTCATCACCATCAGTCAGCACAACCTCCACACCAATTCTTTCAACATCACCTACAGTACCACCAGTCAGTCTGGGTCCAACACAAGGTAATATTTTGTTGGAGTAACTTTTAAAAATGTAATCAGTGTTTAACAGGTCTAATGTTGTCTTCTCATACATCAAGTACAGAAAGATAGAGCAATAGCCACAACAACTTAAAGATAAAAATACTTCTGTAAATGAATATTAAGTAAAAAAAAATATCTATCACAATTCCATCACTAGTAATCTCACCAACACCATTGGACGTAACTTCATCAGCAACAACTATCACTTCACAATCAGTCAGTGTAACTTCAACCCCAATCATTTCGACGTCGCAACCAATCCAGGAAAGTTCACCAGAATCAGGTTTAACATTACCGTCAGTCAACGTAACTTCAACATCAATCACTTTGACCTTACAACCGATCACTGAAAGTTCACAAAAACAAGTGTGACATCATCAGTCAGTGTAACTATACCTTTACCACCAGCAACATCAGTCAGCCCATCTTCCTCATCATTTAGAACATCTTTATCATCAATTAGCACGACCTCACTATCTGGAAGTACATCTTCCTTCCCAGTCAATCTGACCTCAACAACTTCCCTGTCACCAACACTTACAGCAGGTAATCACATGCACCTCAAATAGTTAAATTAGTTTGATTAAATTTTTTAATACAGTTCAATATTACAGCAATAGTTGTCTTAATGGGCTTTATGCCGGTGATTACTAAAATCAGCAGAAAGAAGACTTTCAAACAAAATACTTTATCTACAAAATAAACCATTTAAAGTACTTTTTTTACCAGTCATGCGCAGATGTGTTGAAGTTTAGTCACAGCTCATCCAAGGGCTTTGTCAGTCTGAAGATTGATGAAGCCATTTGGATAAGCAGCAAAACGTTTCAAGTAAGATTCTGAGTCCAATTGCTATGACTCAACTTCAAGACAATGCTACCTGGACGAATAAAAACTTTAATCGAAAATCATGTAGAGCCTTTTGAACATAACATTTTTCGCATAATTGTTTATTTTATTCATTTCTTTTCTTCTGTCTGCAAAGAACATTGAAATTATTTTAACACCTTGTTTAACAAAGTTTAACTTCTACAATATTTACTTCGAAGCCAATTATTTCTACAACTATTGAAGGTGGTCATGAAAAATAAAATTACACAGGATACTTGATCCTAATTGATGTATTCTATATATGTTATTTATAAATTTTGCAACTGATGTTTTACTTATGAACCAGCAGTACTTATTCAACGTTTTTGTCATTCAACAGTGACATCTTTGACATCCACCACAACTGCAACCAGTGGTACATCTGGAACCACACCTTCTACTGTGCCAATCACTACTGCCCCACCAACCAATCCACCTGCACCCAATGAGGGAGTCCTGTATATTACATTCCGTCTAAGCGACACATTTGTAGCTGAACTCTCTGATAAGAGTTCTCAGGGATTTAAGTCTTTGGCAAACAAAGTGGTCATAGAGGTAAGACTATCTACATTTAAACTTTTAGTTTTTTCATGAAAAAATCTTTTTATAACAAATAAACTTACCTCGATAAAATTATACAGATTTATTAGGAAATTAATTAATACATGCAACATAATACATTTAAAAAATTGATAATGAATTCATACTTTTATGTCTATTTCTTTCTTACTGTTATGAAACAAGACCTATATAATAAATATGGGAATGCTTATGTTTTTACAAGTGCTAGCACAACACATGAACACAACTTCAACAGTTTTGATGCTATATTTTAGGTAAACAGAGTATGCAGACTTATCTTTGGACAATCTTTCCTGCGGTCTCTTGTTAACGCATTCAGGTGAGAGAATATTTACATTTTTCTCTTGTAGAGTTTCATTACTTTCAATCTAATTTTGTGTGTGTGTGCGTTTTTTGTTACAGGAGTGGCTCAGTGGTCGCAGACATGACACTAGTGTTTCAGGATAGCAACTCAGTTCCCAATGAGAACAATGCAACACTGCAACTTGACAATGAGCTTACCAGCAACAAAACGTCTCTCAATATCATAGATGGCAGTGTTGTAGCAAGTATGTATTAAACTAACTCTGATTAAATGATTACTCAGAGGTCTCATTAAATGTTTTAAAACATTACCTTTTTATCATTACACCACTAAAAAATGTTGGTTGTATTTGTTTTATCTGGTTGTTTCTCAAAAATAAGCAAAGCACAATGGAATCTATTCATGCAGGGAATTCAGGACAAAAGCTTTTCCTTTTTCTTAATTTGAAATTGTGCTGTTTTTTTTCAATTTTTTTATAGATTTGACAAGAGATGTTTTAACAACAACTGTTCCGTCTACAACCGCAACTTTTACACCTTCAACAGGTAATAAAATATAGACAGTAGCCGCGTTTACATGGGCAAAATATCTTGATCGGATCAATGGTCAGGTTAAAATTCACCCGTGCACATGGGCACAGAAAACCTTTTTCCGATTAGAACAAGTGTTCCCATGGGTCACACTTTCGGCCGGAATAAATAATTTGGGCATGCGCAGTAGTGTAAAAAATCCCGGAAGGAAGTGTCCCGTTGTAAACAACCCTTTGCTGTCACATACATTTATGCAGTAGCTCGGTAATATACAAGACGATCTTCCAAACTTGCTTTTATTAATGTTATGAACATTATGAAGCGTCTATTCTATTTAATCCGTGTGGTCGGTGCTTTTTTGTGCAGGGGGAGCTTGAAGCCAGGGTTAGGAGAGGCTATAAACACGGGCCAACAACATTAGCTTGGCTGCACGTAAATGTTTGTGAATAATATCAGCCTTTATTTTGTCGGGACACAACTGGAAACACAAATCCATGTGATTGTTTGGACAGTTTCGAAGGACTGAGCGACATTTCTGCTTTGAAGCTCACAGAACAGTCAAAGAAACGTTATCAACAGTCAGTGCAACGTCAGCAACAGCCAAAGCAACTTCACCCTTTTTAACAATCTCACCACAGTAAAATATAACCTCACAACAAGTAAGACCAACCACATATGTATGCCATGTATATCGCGTTCCAAAGAAGCTGATTGTTAAATATTAAGGATCAAAGTTATGTATAAAGTATATTCTAAAATGGTTACACTATGTATGCTCATAGTTTATTGTGAAAACAATATAGCCAAGCATATGACTCAACTGCTATTTCATGATTTTTTTGTCTCTTTTTTTTGTCTTGCAAATGACCAATTGTTTTGCAGACAAATGTCTAATGAAAAGTTTTAATGTAGGAAAAGCTTCTTAAGGGACTTTAAAATGAAACATTTCCTGCCTCATCACAAATATGCACACACATTTAGAGAAAGTTTTTCAAATTATTTTAGCCCCAAAAGAAATTATTGATCTTTTTTATGTTTAAATTTTATCATTTTCTTTATCTAGCAGGAGCTGCCACTCCAAGTGTTCCCTCTACTACTGGAAATCAACCATCCACAACAGGTAATATTAAAACACAACCAGTTATATATGCTCATGGTAGTTTTATTTTAGATTATAAAAAATATTTTTTGGCATTTATCATTTGAAAACTGCTTATAACAGAAATAACAGTACTACAACATGTGGCACATTTATTTAAACAAAATACAATTATTTTTAAATGAACATTTTGCTTTTACCATTAGTTTTCCCAACACTAAGCAAAACATCACCTACTGAGAACACTTCAACAGTTACTGCAACCTCAGCTCAAGTTACCTCAACCTCAATTCCTGTCACTGAAACTTCAGCACCACTCAGTTCATCATCACAAACTGGCAGCACAACTACAGCACCACTGAGTTCATCATCACAAAGTACAAGCACAGCCACATCACCACTTAGTCCATCATCACAACTTGTGAGCACAACTACAGCACCACTCAGTCCATCATCACAACCTGTGAGCACAACTACAGCACCACTAAGTTCATCATCACAAAGTGCCAGCACAACTACAGCACCACCTAGTCCATCATCACAACCTGTCAGCACAACTGCAGCACCACTCAGTCTGTCATCACAAAGTGCCAGCACAACTACAGCACCACTAAGTCCATCATCACAAAGTGGCAGCACAACTACAGCACCACTCAGTCCGTCATCACAAAGTGCCAGCACAACTACAGCACCACTCAGTCCATCATCACAACCTGTGAGCACAACTACAGCACCACTCAGTCCATCATCACAACCTGTGAGCACATCTACAGCACCACTCAGTCCATCATCACAAAGTGGCAGCACAACTACAGCACCACTAAGTCCATCATCACAAAGTGGCAGCACAACTACAGAACCACTTAGTCCATCATCACAAACTGCCAGCACAACTACAGCACCACTCAGTCCATCATCACAAAGTGGCAGCACAACTACAGCACCACTCAGTGCATCATCACAACCTGGCAGCACAACTACAGCACCACTCAGTCTGTCATCACAAAGTGCCAGCACAACTACAGCACCACTAAGTCCATCATCACAAAGTGGCAGCACAACTACAGCACCACTCAGTCCATCATCACAACCTGTGAGCACAACTACAGCACCACTCAGTCCGTCATCACAAACTGCCATCACTTCTACAGCACCAATTAATCCATCATCACACCCTGCCAGCACATCATCTGAAGTATTTACTTTATTTTCAACATCAGTTAATACAACACCAGGAAGTTTAACTTCCACAATAGTTACTTCAATGCCAATAATATCTACAACCATAGAAGGTAAGTTAGATCATGAAAAATAAAATTACCAGTTTTTCAGATAATTATTTTTTACAATTTATATATGATACCATTTCTTGTTCATGCATGACATCCACTTATTTTTTAAAGGTGGAGCCATAAGTAATATTTTCCTTGTTTTATGTTTTAATTCTATCATTTACATTTTGTGGCAGGTGCTGTCACATCTCTCTCAACAACAGGAAATGAGCCATCCACAATAGGTAATATTAAAACACAACCAGTTATACATAATTCTTGCTGTGTTATTTTACATGTTAAAAAACGTTTGTTATTTATCATCTGAAAACTGCTTCTGATGGGATTTGCAATAATATAACATGTGAAATATTGAAATTATTTAAACAAAATGAAACAATAAATGAACAATTTTCTTTCGCCACTAGTTTTGCCAACAATGAGCAAAACATCATCTATTGAGAACACTTCAACTGTTACTGCAACCTCACCTCCAGTCACTGCAACTTCCCCTTCAGTCACTGCAACATCACCACCAGTCACTGCAACGTCACCTCCAGTCACTGCAACTTCCCCTTCAGTCACTGCAACGTCACCACCAGTCACTGCAACTTCCCCTTCAGTCACTTCATCTTCATCTCCAGTCCCTGCAACTTTACCTCCAATCAGCTCAACTTCACCTTCAGTCACTTCAAATTTACCTCCAGTCACTGCAACTTCACCTCCAGTCACTACAACTTCACCTCCAGTCACTGCAACTTACCCTTCAGTCACTTCAACTTCACCACCAGTCACTTCAACTTCAACTCCAGTCACTGCAACCTCACCTCTAGTCACTTCAACCTCAACCCCTGTAACTGAAACTTTGACAAATGTTACAGCATCTACACAGCTTGTGAGCACATCTCCAACACCAACCGCTGCAACTTCCCCACCAGTCACTGCAACTTCAAATATTACAGTGTCCCCAACAATCGTTAGCACATCTCCAACACCAGTCGCTGCAACTTCACCACCAAATAATGCAACTTCAACACCATTTACGAAAACATCGCAACAGCAAAATACAACTTTCCAACAAGTCAAAACCACTGTATCTGGAACCATATCTACTACACTCTTACCAGGTAACATAGGTTATTTTAACAAATGAATAAAGCAGACCCCCTTTTTTCTCCACAGTATATTTATTTTTCATTTGAATAAAAATCCTTTTGACATTTGCCATTCCTAATTCATGAACATAGATTTAATTTTTTCCTACTTCTCTGCCATTCTTCATACAGCACCGTCAACCAATGCTACAAGTGGAACACCGGTTCAGACTACTCCAACTCCAACTACTAAACCAGTCACCACCCAACCTGACGTGACCACCCCTACAACTGTTGCACCCACAACTGTTCTTCCAACAGATCCTCCAACAGGCAATGAACGAGCCTTGAGTATTGCCTTTAGTCTTCGTGACACATTTACACCAGATCTTGAGGATAGGAACTCTATGAAATTTAAAAAACTTGCTGAAGTAGTGATCATACAGGTACAGTCTTTTTTTTATTATTATACTATATTATCATACTTTATATATTCATTATACTTTTTTTCGTTGTTTTCCATCACTTTCTGTTATAGATAAACATTGTGTGCAGAAGAATCTATGGAATCTTTTTCGTTCGGTCTTATGTCATCGCGTTCCGGTAAGAGTGCATGCATTTACATTAAACGTTTTGTATTTTAAACATTTTGTATTGTTTAATAAATCATTTGGTTGTTGCTTACGTTTCAAAAAGTGACTTCTTCTCTGTTTTATCTTAGGAGTGGATCAGTGGTCACCCAAATGGGTTTGGTGTTTAGAGATAACAGCTCAACTCCCACACTGAGCAATGCAACAACAGTACTTAACGCGGAACTTACCAGCAATAACACTGGCCTAAACATTTCAGATGGCAGTGTTAATGCAAGTACGTGTACAACAAAACTTCCTGACTTGTTTATTGTTTTTTGTGTAATTTAAATAATTGTATGCCTCCACATTTGATACCTGTAATAACTGACATATTGTTTTGATGCAGCCGACTACATTGCTCCCACAACTACAACAACCACAACAACCATGCCGGCTACAACAATCTCAACAGGTAATAAAATGGTTTACACAGTTACACTGTGTCTTTGGTGCAGTGTTTTTCAACCAGTGTGCCGCGGCACACTGGTGTGCCGTGGGAGATGGTCAAGTGTGCCGTGGGAAATTGCCCTCATTAACTGATCTAAAACCATTTCCCATCTCCAGGAAATCAGCTCTGTGTTCATCCAAACAGGCCCTGATAAAACACTGAGTAATTAAGAATATAAAAGATCATAAAATATTTTTTTCTTTGTGTTTATTTGATTCTATTAAAGACATTTTGATAAGAATGAATTTACCGCGATTTAGCTACAACTAAAGGTGTTTGCGGAAAAGTCCCTCCCCTCCCCTTTAACTGTCTCCACCAATCATTCTTGAAGGCTTAATCACATGTCATCAGTCTGGCCAATCAGAAGTGGTTAAAGTCTCAACTTCCTTGTTCAGATTCTTCTCATAAAGTCGCTCAGTTCTAACAAAAATACCAGCTAAAGCTCGTCTTTAGCGGTGTAGCTTTCCACAGAATCCGGTATCAGACCGTGGAACAAGAGAACAAAACCATGAAGCTCAGAGAAGCTAATCTTTCTGCCCTTTAGTGTCCTGTAGCGTCAGATTTTACACTACATCTCCCATGATGCATTGGCTTAAAGGAACAGCGTCTGAGCTTACAATGAGTCTTCCTTGTTATACGTCTTGAAACCACAAAGAACACGCATCAAACAGATTTTTAATTTTCTAACTTATCTTTTATTTTACCTTTTAGAAA
Source organism: Oryzias curvinotus (assembly GCA_023969325.1). Taxonomy (NCBI): domain Eukaryota; kingdom Metazoa; phylum Chordata; class Actinopteri; order Beloniformes; family Adrianichthyidae; genus Oryzias; species Oryzias curvinotus. The sequence continues at coordinate 12,314,947 of CM043706.1, forward strand.
AAACTGCTGCAACTTCCATCTTTTTCTGCCACAAATATCTCGAAAATGCACGTGCGGGGGGGGGGGGGGGGCTGTCGAACAATACAGACTGCGTTTTTGCTTTATTTTTTTTCTGGATGCTGGTGTGCCGCGGGATTTTTGTCAAGGTTAAAGTGTGCCGTGGCTCAAAAATGGTTGAAAAACACTGCTTTGGTGTGTGACAGACTTATTTAAGGTAATACCATACAGCACTAGAATAACTGTTTCCAGAAGATTTGACATGTGACATCATTGGAATATTTGAATGGAAGAATTGTATAGTACAATAGCATTTAATTAACCAATAGTTATTGCAATTTCACCTACAGTTAGTGCAACTTCATTATCAGTCACTGCACCTACAGCATCAGCAAACACAACACCAACAAGTAAAACCTCACCAACAATCAGTCCAACTTCAATACCAATTAGTACATCTTCACCAATGCTTAATGTAATGTCACCTGCAGTTAGTGCAACATCATCATCAATCACTACATCTACACCATCAGTCAACACATCTTTAACACCAACAAGTCAGACTTCACCAGCAGCAGGAGGAACTTCAACAGAAATCAGTCCAACTTCAACACCATTTGGAGCATCTTCATCAACATTTAATGTTACATCACTTGCAGTTGGTGCAACTTCATCATTAGTCACTGCATCTATACCAACAGCCAACACACATTTATCACAAACAAGTCAAACGTCACCGGCATCTGGTAGAACCTCTCCAACAATCAGTCCAACATCAATACCAATCGGTGCATCTTCACCAACTTTTATTGCAACTTCCCCCACATTTAGTGCAACCTCAGCAGCAGTCAGTGCAACCTCAGCAACAGTCAGCGTATCAAGACCGGTCCAAGAATCTTTATCAACAGTTAGTGCAACGTCAGTAACAGCTAAAGAAACGTCACCATTTTTAACAATCTCACCAGAGCAAAATACAACCACATTTATGCCAGGTAAATACTGTTACAAAGAAACTGATAGTTCAATAAATATTAAGTATCAAAGTTATGTATACAGTACTTTCTGATATGGTTGCACAATGTATGATCTTTGATTTCTGTGCAAACATATAGGCTTTCTTACCACAGAAGTAGTAATCATTGAACCATCCCCATTTTCCCAGTCTTTAAAAAAATTGACATAGTTAAGCTTATTACTCTCAACCACTATATCAATATTTTTTTGTCATTTTTGGTCTTACCACTTAGAGCAGTTGTTTTAGTTGTATTTTTTACATTTTATTTATGATTCCATTTATTTCTAATACATGACATCAACTTATTTTTTATAGCTGGAGCCATAAGAAATATTTTCCCGGTTTTATGTTTTAATTTGATCATTTCCATTATGTGGCAGGTGCTGTCACATCTCCCTCTACGACAGGAAACGAACCATCCACAATAGGTAATATTAAAGCACAACAAGTTCTACATAAATTCTGCTGTCTTATTTTACATGACAAGATTTTTTTTTGTCATTTCTTATATGAAAAGTTGCTTTTAACAGAATTTACAGTACTACAACATGTGGAACATTGCAATCATTTAAACTGAACACTATTTATTTTTAAACAACCTATTTGTTTCACCACTAGTTTCTTCAACACCAAGCAAAACATCTTCTACTGAAAACACTTCAACAATCACTACTACTTCCCCTCCATCCACTGAAACCTCAACTCCAGTCACTTCAACTTCACCTCCTGTCACTTCAAATTCACCTTCAGTCACTGCAACTTCACCTACAAACACTGCAAACTCACCTCCAATAACTTCAACTTCCCCTCCAGTCACTGCAACTTCCCCTCCAGTCACTGCAACTTCACCTCCAGCCACTGCAACTTCCCCTCCAGTCACTGCAACTTCACCTCCAGTCACTGCAACTCCAGTAACTTCGACTTCACCTACAGTTACTTCAACTTCACCTTCAGTCACTGCCACTTCCCCTCCAGTCACTGCAACTTCACCTCCAGTCACTGCAACTCCAGTAACTTCGACTTCACTTCCAGTTACTTCAAATTCACCTTCAGTCACTGCAACTTCACCTACAAGCACTGCAAACTCACCTCCAATCACTTCAATGTCCCCTGGGATCACTGCAACTTCCCCTCCAGTCACTGCAACTCCAGTAACTTCGACTTTACCTCCAGTTACTTCAAATTCACCTTCAGTCACTGCAACATCACCTACAAGCACTGAAACGTCACTTCCAGTTACTTCAACTTCACCTTCAGTCACTGCAACTTCACCTACAAGCACTGCAAACTCACCTCCAATCACTTCAACGTCCTCTGGGATCACTGCAACATCCCCTCCAGTCACTGCATTTCCAGTAACTTCGACTTTACCTCCAGTTACTTCAAATTTACCTTCAGTCACTGCAACATCACCTACAAGCACTGAAACGTCACTTCCAGTTACTTCAACTTCACCTTCAGTCACTGCAACTTCGCCTACAAGCACTGCAAACTCACCTCCAATAACTTCAACGTCACCCTCAGTCACTGCAACTTCACCTCCAGTTACTGCAACTTCCCCTGGAGTCACTGCAACTTCACCCCCAGTCACTGCAAGTCCAGTAACTTTGACTTCACCTCCAGTCACTTCAAATTCACCTTCTGTCACTGCAATCTCACCTACAAGCACCGCAAACTCACCTTCAATAACATCAACGTCACCTTCAGTCACTGCAACTTCCCCTCCAGTCACTGCAACTTCATCTACAGTCACGTCAACTTCATCTCCAGTAACTTCAACTTCACCTCTAGTCACTTTAATTTCAACTCCAGTCACTGTAACTTTACCAAATGTTACAGCGTCTTCCCTGTTTGTGAGCACATCTTCAACACCAACCGCTGCAACTTCACCACCAGTCACTGCAACTTCACCAAATATTACAGTGTCCTCACCAATTGTCAGCACATCTCCCACACCAGTCACTGCAACTTCCTCACCAAATAATGCAACTTCAACACCATTTACAAAAACATCGTCACAGCAAAATACAACTTTCCAAATCAAAACTACTCTATCTGGAACCATATCTACTACACTTTCACCAGGTAACATAGGATATTTAAAAAAAAAATGAATAAAGCAGACCCCTTTTTTTCTACATTTTTTTTCATTTGAATAAAAATCCTTTGGACATTTGCGATTCCTAATTCATGAACATATACAAGATTTTAACATTTTCTTACTTCTCTGCCATTCTTCATACAGCACCGTCAACCAATGCTACAAGTGGAACACCGGTTCAGACTACTCCAACTCCAACTACTAAACCAGTTACCACCCAACCTGACGTGACCACCCCTACAACTGTTGCAACCACAACTGTTCTTCCAACAGATCCTCCCACAGGCAATGAACGAGCCTTGAGAATTTCCTTCCGTCTTCTTGACACATTTACATCAGATCTTGAGGATAGGAACTCAATGAAATTTAAAAAGCTTGCTGAAGTAGTGATCATACAGGTACAGTCTTTTTTTTATTATTATACTATATTATCTTACATTATATATTCATTATACTTTTGTTCTTTGTTTTCCATAACATTCTGTTTTAGATAAACATTGTGTGCAGACGAATCTATGGAATCTTTTTCGTTCGGTCTTATGTCATCGCGTTCCGGTAAGAGTGCATGCTTCTGCATTAAAAAGCATGTATTTTAAACATATTTTATTGCTGAATAAATCATTTGGTCGTTGCTGGCATTTCAAAAAGTGACTTATTCTCTGTTTTATAACAGGAGTGGATCAGTGCTCCCTGAAATGGGTTTGGTGTTTAGAGATAACAGCTCAACTCCCACACTGAGCAATGCAACAACAGTACTTAACGCTGAACTTACCAGCAATAACACCGGCCTGAACATTTCAGATGGCAGTGTTAATGCAAGTATGTATGCAAGAAAACCAGCTGACTTGTTTCATGTTTCTTTTGTAATTAAGTAAATTGTATGCCTCCACATTAGATACTAGTAATAACTGACGTATCGTTTTTGATGCAGCCGACTACATTGCTCCCACAACTACAACAACCACAACAACCATCCCGGCTACATCAATCTCAACAACTGTTCCTGCTACTACACCCCTAACAGGTAAAAAAATATATAAACAGTTACATTGTGTTTCTTTGACATCTAAAAGACTTTTTTAAGGTAATATCATACAGCCCTAGAATTACTTTTTCCAGAAGATTTGACATGTGACATCATAGGAATATTGTAATGGGAAAAATGTAAAGCACAATAGCATTTAATTAACCAATAGTTATTGCAACTTCACCTACAGTTAGTGCAACTTCCTCATTAGTCACTGCACCTTCAGCATCAGCCAACACAACAACAACAAGTAAAACTTCACCAACAAGTAGTCCAACTTCAATACCAATTAGTGCATCTTCACCAATGTTTAATGCAACATCACCTGCAGTTATTGCAACTTCATCATCAGTCACTACATTGACACCAACAGCCAACACATCTTTAACACCAACAAGTCAAACTTCACCGGCAGCTGGTGGAACTTCACCAGCAATTACTTCAGCTTCAACACCAATCAATGCAGAGCAGCTGGTCGGTCTCGTATGTGCTCCAAAGCTTTCTCTCAGTGAAACACAGTCTATGCATGACATAAACCAGAGCAGTAGTGACACACGATCAGAATGACCGTTTACATGTACCACAATCGGATAAACGATAGGTTTAACCCACCTGTCTCGATCGGAAAGAAATTTTAATCCGAAAAAGTCTGACCGGGGCAGAGTATTCCGAACGGCGCGTTTACATGAAGCATTTTCTTTCCGATCAGGCATTCTTTCCGATTACTTTTGCCCATGTAAACGTGGCTAATCAGTCTAACTTCAATACCAATTGGCGCATCTTTACTAAAATTTAATGCAACGTCACCTACAATTAGTGCAAACTCTGCAGCAGTCAGTGCAACCTCAGCAACAGTCAGTGTATCAATACTTGTCCAAGAATCATTATCAACAGTTAGTGCAACATCAGTAACAGCTAAAGAAACTTCACCATTTTTACAATCTCACCAGAGCAAAATATAACCTCACAGCAAGTTAAACCAACCACATCTATGCTAGGTAAATACTGTTACAAAGAAACTGATAGTTCAATAAATATTAATTATCAAAGTTATGTATACAGTACTTTCTGATATGGTTGTACAATGTTTACTCTTTGATTTCTGTGCAAACATATAGGCTTTCTTACCACAGAAGTAGTAATCATTGAACCATCCCCATTTTCCCAGTCTTTACAAAAATTGACATAGTTAAGCTTATTAATCTCAATCGCTATATCAATAGTTTTTTGTGATTTGTTTTAGTTGTAGTTTTTACATTTTATTTATGATTCCATTTCTTTCTAGTACATGATATCAACTTATATTTATAGGTGGAGCCATAATAAATATTTTCCCGGTTTTATGTTTTATTTTAATCATTTTCATTATGTGGCAGGTGCTGTCACATCTCCCTCTACGACAGGAAATGAACCATCCACAATAGGTAATATTAAAACACAACCAGTTGTACAAAATTCTTGCTTTTCTTATTTTACATGTAAAAGACATTTTTGTCATTTATCATCTGATAAATGAATATATAACAGGATTTACAGTACTACAAAATGTGGAACATTGCAATCATTTAAACTGAACACAATTTTTTTAATGACCTATTTTCTTTCACCACTAGTTTTGTCAACACTAAGCAAAACATCTTCTACTGAAAACACTTCAACAATCACTACTACTTCACCTCCATCCACTGAAACCTCAACTCCAGTCACTTCAACTTCACCTCCTGTCACTTCAAATTCACCATCAGTCACTGCAACTTCACCTCCAGTCACTGCGACTTCCCCTCCAGTCACTGCAACTTCACCTCCAGTCACTGCAACTCCAGTAACTTTGACTTCACCTATTGTTACATCAACTTCACCTTCAGTCACTGCCACTTCCCCTCCAGTCACTGCAACTTCACCTCCAGTCACTGCAACTTCACCTACAAGCACTGCAAACTCACCTCCAATCACTTCAACGTCCCCTGGTATCACTGCAACTTCCCCTCCAGTCACTGCAACTCCAGTAACTTCGACTTTACCTCCAGTTACTTCAAATTCACCTTCAGTCACTGCAACATCACCTACAAGCACTGAAACGTCACTTCCAATTACTTCAACTTCACCTTCAGTCACTGCAACTTCGCCTACAAGCACTGCAAACTCACCTCCAATAACTTCAACGTCACCCTCAGTCACTGCAACTTCACCTCCAGTTACTGCAACTTCCCCTGGAGTCACTGCAACTTCATCCCCAGTCACTGCAAGTCCAGTAACTTTGACTTCACCTCCAGTCACTTCAAATTCACCTTCTGTCACTGCAATCTCACCTACAAGCACCGCAAACTCAGCTCCAATAACATCAACGTCACCTTCAGTCACTGCAACTTCCCCTCCAGTCACTGCAACTTCATCTACAGTCACGTCAACTTCATCTCCAGAAACTTCGAATTCACCTCTAGTCACTTTAATTTCAACTCCAGTCACTGTAACTTTACCAAATGTTACAGCGTCTTCCCTGTTTGTGAGCACATCTTCAACACCAACCGCTGCAACTTCACCACCAGTCACTGCAACTTCACCAAATAGTACAGTGTCCTCACCAATTGTCAGCACATCTCCAACACTATCAGGTGCAACTTCACCTCCAGTCACTGCAACTTCACCAAATATTACAGTGTCCTCACCAATTGTCAGCACATCTCTCACACCAGTCACTGCAACTTCCTCACCAAATAATGCAACTTCAACACCATTTACAAAAACATCGCCACAGCAAAACACAACTTTCCAAGTCAAAACTACTCTATCTGGAACCGTATCTACCACACTCTTACCAGGTAACATAGGTTATTTTAACAAATGATTAAACCAGACTCCCTTTTTTCTATATTCTTTTTTCATTTGAATACAAATCTATTGGACATTTGCCATTCCTAATTCATGAACATATACAAGATTTTAACATTTTCTTACTTCTCTGCCATTCTTCATACAGCACCGTCAACCAATGCTACAAGTGGAGCACCGGTTCAGACTACTCCAACTCCAACTACTAAACCAGTCACCACCCAACCTGACGTGACCACCCCTACAACTGTTGCAACCACAACTGTTCTTCCAACAGATCCTCCAACAGGCAATGAACGAGCCTTGAGAATTTCCTTCCGTCTTCTTGACACATTTACACCAGATCTTGAGGATAGGAACTCAATGAAATTTAAAAAGCTTGCTGAAATAGTGATCATACAGGTACAGTTTTTTTTTTTATTATTATACTATATTATCATACTTTATATATTCATTATACTTTTGTTCTTTGTTTTCCATAACATTCTGTTTTAGATAAACATTGTGTGCAGAAGAGTCTATGGAATCTTTTTCGTTCGGTCTTATGTCATCGCGTTCCGGTAAGAGTGCATGCTTCTAAAATCTATGTATTTTAAACATATTTTATCGTTGAATAAATCATTTGGTCGTTGCTGGCATTTCAAAAAGTGACTTATTCTCTGTTTTATCACAGGAGTGGATCAGTGCTCCCTGAAATGGGTTTAGTGTTTAGAGATAACAGCTCAACTCCCACACTGAGCAATGCAACAACAGTACTTAACGCGGAACTTACCAGCAATAACACCGGCCTGAACATTTCAGATGGCAGTGTTAATGCAAGTATGTATGCAAGAAAACCGGCTGACTTGTTTCATGTTTCTTTTGTAATTAAGTGAATTGTATGCCTCCACATTTGATACTAGTGATAACTGACGTATCGTTTTTGATGCAGCCGACTACATTGCTCCCACAACTACAACAACCACAACAACCATCCCGGCTACATCAATCTCAACAACTGTTCCTGCTACTACACCCCTAACAGGTAAAAAAGATATTAACAGTTACATTGTGTATTTTTGACATCTAAAAGACTTTTTTAAGGTAGTATCATACAGCATTAGAATAACTTTTTCCAGAAGATTTGACATGTGACATCATAGGAATATTGTAATGTGAAAAATGTAAAGTACAATAGCATTTAATTAACCAATAGGTATTGCAACTTCACCTACAGTTAGTGCAACTTCCTCATTAGTCGCTGCACCTACAGGATCAGCCAACACAACACCAACACGTAAAACTTCACCAACAATTAGTCTAACTTCAATACCAATTAGTGCATCTTCACCAATGTTTAATGCAACATCACCTGCAGTTATTGCAACTTCATCATCAGTCACTACATTGACACCAACAGCCAACACATCTTTAACACCAACAAGTCAAACTTCACCGGCAGCTGGTGGAACTTCACCAGCAATTACTTCAGCTTCAACACCAATCAATGCAGAGCAGCTGGTCGGTCTCGTATGTGCTCCAAAGCTTTCTCTCAGTGAAACACAGTCTATGCATGACATAAACCAGAGCAGTAGTGACACACGATCAGAATGACCGTTTACATGTACCACAATCGGATAAACGATAGGTTTAACCCACCTGTCTCGATCGGAAAGAAATTTTGATCCGAAAAAGTCTGACCGGAGCAGAGTATTCCGAACGGCGCGTTTACATGAAGCATTTTCTTTCCGATCAGGCATTCTTTCCGATTACTTTTGCCCATGTAAACGTGGCTAATCAGTCTAACTTCAATACCAATTGGCGCATCTTTACTAAAATGTAATGCAACGTCACCTACAATTAGTGCAAACTCTGCAGCAGTCAGTGCAACCTCAGCAACAGTCAGTGTATCAATACTTGTCCAAGAATCATTATCAACAGTTAGTGCAACATCAGTAACAGCTAAAGAAACTTCACCATTTTAACAATCTCACCAGAGCAAAATATAACGACACAGCAAGTTAAACCAACCACATCTATGCTAGGTAAATACTGTTACAAAGAAACTGATAGTTCAATAAATATTAATTATCAAAGTTATGTATACAGTACTTTCTGATATGGTTGTACAATGTTTGCTCTTTGATTTCTGGGCAAACATATAGGCTTTCTTACCACAGAAGTAGTAATCATTGAACCATCCCCATTTTCCCAGTCTTTATAAAAATTGACATAGTTAAGCTTATTACTCTCAATCGCTATGTCAATATTTTTTTTGTGATTTGTTTTAGTTGTATTTTTTACATTTTATTTATGATTCCATTTCTTTCTAGTACATGACATCAACTTATTTTTATAGGTGGAGCCATAATAAATATTTTCCCGGTTTTATGTTTTAATTTGATCATTTTCATTATGTGGCAGGTGCTGTCACATCTCCCTCTACGACAGGAAATGAACCATCCACAATAGGTAATATTAAAACACAACCAGTTGTACAAATTTTTTGCCTTTCTTTTTTACATGTAAAAGACATTTTTGTCATTTATCATCTGAAAAATGCATATAACAGGATTTACAGTACTACAAAATGTGGAACATTGCAATCATTTAAACTGAACACAATTTTTTTGATTACCTATTTGCTTTCACCACTAGTTTTTTCAACACTAAGCAAAACATCCTCTACTGAGAACACTTCACCTCCAGTCACTGCAACTTCACCTACAGTTACTGCAACTTTACCTTCAGTCACCGCAACCTCACCTACAGTCACTTCAAATTCACCATCAGTCACCTCAACTTCACCTACAGTCACTTCAAATTTACCTCCAGTCACTACAACTTCCTCTCCAGTCACTGCAACTTCACCTCCAGTCACTGCAACTTCACCCCCAGTCACTGCAACTTCACCTCCAGTCACTGCAACTTCACCTACAGTCACTTCAAATTCACCTTCAGTCACATCAACTTCACCTACAGTCACTTCAAATTCACCTTCAGTCACCGCAACTTCACCTCCAGTCACTGCAACTTCACCCCCAGTCACTGCAACTTCACCTCAAGTCACCGCATCTTCACTTCCAGTCACCGCAACTTCATCTCCAGTCACTTCAACTTCACCTCCAGTCTCTGCAACTTCACCTATATCCACTTCAAATTCACCTTCAGTGACCGCGACCTCAACTACAGTCACTTCAAATTCACCTTCAGTCACATCAACTTCACCTACAGTCACTTCAAATTCACCTTCAGTCACCGCAACTTCACCTCCAGTCACTGCAACTTCACCCCCAGTCACTGCAACTTCACCTCAAGTCACCGCATCTTCACTTCCAGTCACTGCAACTTCATCTCCAGTCACTTCAACTTCACCTCCAGTCTCTGCAACTTCACCTATATTCACTTCAAATTCACCTTCAGTGACCGCGACCTCAACTACAGTCACTTCAAATTTACCTCCAGTCACTGCAACTTCACCTACAGTCACTTCAAATTTACCTCGAGTCACTGCAACTTCCCCTACAGTCACTTCAAATTCACCTTCAGTGACCGCAACCTTAACTCCAGTTACTTCAGATTTACCTCCAGTCACTGCAACTTCACCTCCAGTCACTGCAACTTCACCTCCAGTCACCGCAACTCCACCTACAGTCACTTCAAATTCACCTTCAGTGACCACAAATTCACCTACAGTCACTTCAAATTTACCTCCAGTCACTGCAACTTCACCTCCAGTCAGTGCAACTTCAACTCCAGTCACGTCAACTTCACCTCAAGTCACTACAACTTCACCCCCAGTCACCGCAACTTCACCTCCAGTCACTGCAACTTCACCCCCAGTCACTGCAACTTCACCTCAAGTCACCGTATCTTCACTTCCAGTCACTGCAACTTCATCTCCAGTCACTTCAACTTCACCTCCAGTCTCTGCAACTTCACCTATATTCACTTCAAATTCACCTTCAGTGACCGCGACCTCAACTACAGTCACTTCAAATTTACCTCCAGTCACTGCAACTTCACCTACAGTCACTTCAAATTTACCTCCAGTCACTGCAACTTCACCACCAGTCACTTCAAATTCACCTCCAGTCACCGCAACTTCAAATATAGTCATTTCAAATTTACCTCCAATCACCGCAACTTCATCTCTAAGCAGTGCAACTTCACCTCCAGTCAGTGCCACTACACCTCCAGTTACTTTAACTTCATCTTCAGTCACTGTAACTTTACCAAATGTTACAGCGTCTTCCCTGTTTGTGAGCACATCTTCAACACCAACCGCTGCAACTTCACCACCAGTCACAGCAACTTCCCCAACAGTCACTGCAACTTCACCAAAAGTTACAGTGTCCTCACCAATTGTCAGCACATCTCCCACACCAGTCACTGCAACTTCCTCACCAAATAATGCAACTTCAACACCATTTACAAAAACATCGCCACAGCAAAACACAACTTTCCAAGTCAAAACTACTCTATCTGGAACCATATCTACCACACTCTTACCAGGTAACATAGGTTATTTTAACAAATGATTAAACCAGACTCCCTTTTTTCTATATTCTTTTTTCATTTGAATACAAATCTATTGGACATTTGCCATTCCTAATTCATGAACATATACAAGATTTTAACATTTTCTTACTTCTCTGCCATTCTTCATACAGCACCGTCAACCAATGCTACAAGTGGAGCACCGGTTCAGACTACTCCAACTCCAACTACTAAACCAGTCACCACCCAACCTGACGTGACCACCCCTACAACTGTTGCAACCACAACTGTTCTTCCAACAGATCCTCCAACAGGCAATGAACGAGCCTTGAGAATTTCCTTCCGTCTTCTTGACACATTTACACCAGATCTTGAGGATAGGAACTCAATGAAATTTAAAAAGCTTGCTGAGTTAGTGATCATACAGGTACAGCCTTTATTTTTATTATTATTCTATATTATCATACTTTATATATTCATTATACTTTTGTTCTTTGCTTTCCATAACATTCTGTTTTAGATAAACATTGTGTGCAGAAGAGTCTATGGAATCTTTTTCGTTCGGTCTTATGTCATCGCGTTCCGGTAAGAGTGCATGCTTCTAAAATCTATGTATTTTAAACATATTTTATCGTTGAATAAATCATTTGGTCGTTGCTGATATTTCAAAAAGTGACTTATTCTCTGTTTTATCACAGGAGTGGATCAGTGCTCCCTGAAATGGGTTTGGTGTTTAGAGATAACAGCTCAACTCCCACACTGAGCAATGCAACAACAGTACTTAACGCTGAACTTACCAACAATAACACCGGCCTGAACATTTCAGATGGCAGTGTTAATGCAAGTATGTATGCAAGAAAACCAGCTGACTTGTTTCATGTTTCTTTTGAAATTTAATGAATTGTATGCCTCCACATTTTATAACTGTAAAAACTGACATATTGTTTTTGATGCAGCAAACTACATTGCTCCCACAACTACAACAACCCCTGCTACAACAAACTCAACAACTGTCTCTGCTACAACAAACTCAACAACTGTCCCTGCTACAACAAACTCAACAACTGTCCCTGCTGCAACAAACTCAACAACTCTCCCTGCTGCTGCAAACACAACTGCAACCACAGCGCCATCCACTACTTCTACTACTACAGCAACCACACCAGCAACGGACCCTCCAACTGCCACAGAGGGAACCCTTAGGCTTAGATTTAGACTTAGTAGAGTGTTTAACTCAGATTATGCCATCAAAACTTCAGAAGCCTACAAGGCTCTAGCTTTAGAAGTTATCACTGAGGTAATATTCCAGCAAAGTGCAACTTTCTTCTATGGCAAATTTCTATATACTAACAAAAACCCCTAATTTTAGTAATCAAAATAAAACAGATAATTTATTGTTTCTCTTTGTTTTAAAGTTTTTGCATACATGTGTCTGACACTTTCACTGTCTTTCAGGTTAACAGAATTGGCAATTTGCTTAACCCAATCGTCTTCAGACGGTTCATTATTAATTCATTCACGTAAGTTATTACAGGAATAACTGTTCAAATGTCATTTGACTAGGTATATTGAAGATGTTATATGTATTTTTTATTACAGGAGTGGATCCACTGCTGTAGACGGGTATCTTATTTACCCAAACAGCTCAGTTCCTGATGCGGCCACCACTAATCGACTGTTCCAAACTGCAATGGAAAGCTCAAACTTAGACGTCATAAAAGGCAGTGTGTTTGTGGGTAAGTTACTGCAATATCCTTTATGTATATTTTTATGTAACTACTTTGGGGAACTATGGCAAATAATGGGAAAACTATAAAAATGCAGTCATCAATAGCATGAAAAATATGATCATACATAAAATTAAAGTTAAATGACACTATCTGACACACACCTAGGTTTGCGAAATCTGTTCTCTGCATTTGACCCATCCCCTGGGGGAGAGTTGAGCTGCAGACACAGCCACGCTTGGGAACCATTTGAAGGATTTAACCCCCCAATCCAACCCCTTAACCCTTGTGCCAACTTCTGGGGTACGGATGACCCAATCCTTAGTTTGACGTGTTATCCCTACCATGACAAAGGTGGAGATAATTTCATGCTAATCCATGGACACCAGTGAAGATCACATATCATTTAAGAAGAAAGTTTTATCGCAGTGTTTTGTGGGTCCAGATGACCCCACTCCCAATGTTAAAGTGCCTAGGATAACACAAGGGTTAATGAAGAGTGTCAAGCAGGGAGGCATTGGGTCCCATTTTAAAGTCTTTGGTATAACTCGGCCAGGATTTGAACTCATGACCTTCCAGTGTCAGGGTGGATACTCTAACCACAAGGCCACTGAGCTCTTCTTTAGTGCTGTTTCTTTAAATTAAAAGATGATTATGTCTTAAGGATCATCTAAATTAACCAAATGATCTTTCATTCAATTTTTTCAGAGTCAACATCAACAACTTCAAGCAGCCCTCCACGACCCACCATGGGCACATTGGCAATCTTTTCACTGGCTATGCTGGCTGTGGCACAGATGCTTATCAGCTCATAGAACCCAAAGCTTTGACTTCCACCAACAAATCCCACAGTCTTTTTTTTTTAAATGTGCAAAAGAGCAGAAGAAAATATGTGCATTGTGAATTTTGCAACTGCAGCATATGGTAAAGGGATGAATGCAATTAGTCAGAAATCACGACAAATTAACAGTATTTTCTAGATTTAATATTATATGCTATTTATATTACTAATCAGTTCTCTGTGATAAAAAAAAGTTCACATTATGTATTAATTTTTTGTTTTGAGAATGAAAGTTATTTCATTGAAAAAATGAAAGAATGCACATGTATCAATGAAAATGAACAAAATATTTATTTCTTATTTAAAAGGGCTTTGCAGTTAACTGTCTAGAGGCATTGTGCAGTCTGAAAGAGAACAGGAGTATAGGTATGGATGTAGTTTACAACAGATATCAAACAACTGATGCTAAAAAGAAGCAAACCTGGAATTCCCAGACAACATCTTAGAGTAACTGTTCTCTTTTCTGTTTTCAAATATTTATTTTGAAGCTATATCTATAAAAATACAATACGTTCTTATTGAGAGATAACATGAGCTTATAATTTTGAATGTGTTGCTTTTGCAGGATCAAAGCAGTTTTGAAAGAATGTGCACTGCCTATAAATCAGGTATTTATTGCTAGTCTAAAATGTCTGTGTACTGTCATTATAGTTATTTGTAAGCGTTTTCTTCATTAGCAGATTCTACTAAATTATTTCTGTATATGTCTTATTGGGGGGTATTGAAACTGTATTATTAATCAACAGAGCAATTAAAAAGCATTCAAAAAAGCTGTTTGCATTTGACTTTTTATACTTTCTTTGCATTTTTTTCAACAACATTCTTTTACAAGGTACCATTACTAGTATCTCAATAGCTATCAGAGTACCTTTTATGACTCCACATCTGAAAAAATGGTCACAAATATTCATTAATATAGTGCTTATTAACAAGGCAAACAGTACTGTTGTCCTGTTTGTTAAGTTCTTGAAAAATTGTGTACTCAATTACTTATTCATTGACTTTATATCATCTTTAAAAACTATACTTAAACTATACTTAACCTTTTGGCAGAGAAGGAGAGGGAATGCATTTTTATTTTGGGGGTACCTGTACTTGAAGAATTAAGAGTTTTGTTACACCTTACTACAAAGAGAACCAAAGGTTTATGGTATGCATGGGACAAGAAAACACTTGACTTCTTACCTATCCATCCATCAATTTTATTAACTTGCTATATTTTGGGGCCACCAGTCTGTCACAGGGCCAGACAAGCACTCCCACACATGCAGATCTAGGGCCACTATAACCAATAAACATATGAAGCATGTTTTTGGACTGTGGAGGGAAGTCTGAGTGCCAGGAGAAAGCCCACGCACACATGGGGAGAACATGCAAACTCCACACAGAAAGGACACAGCTGGGATTCGAACCAGGCCCTTCTCCCTGAAAGTTAAGAGTGCAAATCACTGTGGGAACATGCAGCCCACTTTTATCCATTTAAAATTTAAAAAGGTTTTTTGTAGCACATATAAAAAACACCTTTATAGAATGCATAATTTAAGACTGAATGGTAATCAATTTATAGAAAAATATGATTTTTGGATGGATGACACAGGATTAAAAACTGGTACTTTTATAAAGAAATATTGACCATGCTGACCAATTCAGGCATCAGACACAGGATGAGGTGAAAACATGAACTCAAACCTGAAACTCTTCCTGCTCTGCAATGTTTTGCACAGGATTGAGCAAAAACTGAGGATTTGTGCCACTTCTTTGCTAAGGTGTCTCTTGTTTCAATTAACATCAGGAAAGACTGGTTTCTTCACCAATTATTTTAGTAATTCTCCATTTCACAGAGTTTTTTTTTTTTTTTCTCATTCTCACAGTTGTACTGTCTTGCTTAGACAGTGGTGGACTAAATCAACATAATGGCTAGTTTTCATTTGCTAATGCATCATATAGAGCAGTGGTCCCCAACCTTTTTCTAACTGCGGACTGGTCAATGCTTGACAATTTTACTGTGGACCGGGGGGTTAAAATAATAATAATAAAAATAAACGTGAATCCACTGTGTTCTCACATGGAACTTTATTAGCACATTACTTCAACATTATAATGCTTATTATGACATTAGGAAGTAATAACTTTATTAACACATTGCTCCAACAATATAACATACTGTAACAACCCAGCTGGTACGTAACTCGTAGCGGGAAAAGCAAGAGCCGAGCTGTCAATCATCTGGCTGCGCTGGAGAGCTGTCTGTGTCCCACACACCACACGACTATGAACAGTCTCAGAGATGAGGAGGCTGAAAGAGAAGCTAAATCATAGATGAGGAGGCTGAAAGAGAAGCTGAATGTGTTATCTCCTTTCCGGCATCAAGCCCATTTATTTTGAACACACACAACATTGAACATCGCACATGGGTCATCACCCTCTCCCCTTCCCACGCTCATGGTGCAACAAAAACAAACAAACAAACATAACAGGAAGAATTAACTAAGGGTGGAACAACAAAATAGCCATAACATCAAAAACTGTCCGTACCGCTACATCAATGGGAACCCTGAGTTTGTTTCTTTGCAAGGAGATGGTCCCATCTGGGGGTAATGGGAGACAAAGACACCCAAAGTGTGTTGCTTATGTCCAGTGTACTCCTTTACCTTGTTTTGGTGGCTGTCACTGCCAAAAGCCCCGCTTCACACAGATAGGATGTTGGAAATGGCAATAGGGTTTTCAGCGCTGTGTTAGCGATCTCTGGGTATACTGCCATGACTTTAATCCAGAACACTGGCAGAGTTGTTGTCTCGAACACTGTTTTAAGGCCGGCGTCATTTGCAATCTCCAGCAGTTGGTCTTCTTCTTGCACAGACATGCTGAATTCAGCTGGTTTGTTGACAAATGGGTCACGTATCCATTCCTTGGCCGTTCGCGGGTCCTTTGAGGCTGGGAAGTAGAGCTCAAACTCCTTTAACAGCGAAGACAGGTGATCGTTCACCAGCTTGATGAGTGAAGGCGCAGGCTCAGTCTCACACAAAATCCCCACTAATGTTTAAAACATGTCCAATATGCCTCTGTTCACGCGCCGTCCCCACAAATCCAGTTTGGCTTTAAATGCAGCTACTTTATCTGCCAACTTAAAGATAGTTGTCATTTTCCTCTGGAGTAACAGGTTGAGTTCATTGAGCAAGCTGAATATGTCGCACAAATACGCTACTTTTGCAACCCATTCCTTGTCACTGAAATGTGCTGCTAGTGGTGACTTCTTTTCTGAGAGAAATCTTTGCAGCTGTTCTCGTAGTTCAAACACTCTCGCCAGTGATTTCCCACGAGATAACCATGTTATCTCTGTGTATAAGAGAAAGCGTCCGTGCTCCACGCCCATCTCCTCACAAAGCTGCTCAAACAGACGCGAGGTAAGCATGTGTGCTTTGATGTGGTTAATAACTTTAACTACATCCTTCATTACGCTGTTTAATTCCGGTGGCATTGCAAGTATTTCCCTGTGAATGATACAATGCGTGGATTCACACTCAGGTGCAACCTCCTTAGCCCGAGCAGTTAATCCAGACAGGTCCGGTCATGGCAGCAGCGCTGTCTGTACATATGCCGACACAACAAGACTATGTCAGTTTTCCTGTTATGTAAAAATCCAGCGATTTGAACAGTTCTGCAGCTGTGGTGTTGGTTTGCAATGATGGTGCACATAAAAATCCTCATGCACATCCTCCAGATAAATATATCACATATAAACAAGAAGTAGCGCCCTGCTGTCAACATCTGTAGATTCATCAACCTGGAGTGTTTACCACGGTGATTTATCAATCCTCTTTAACAAGTGTGTTTCAATGTCTTCTGCTATTTTCTCAATGCGCAGAGTCACTGTGTCAGTCGACAGAGGCACTTGTGATATCTTTTTAACAGCATCCTCTACTAGAAGTTCACGGCAAATATCTTTAGTGGAGGGCATAATCAGTTCTTCACCAATAGTAAAGGACTTTTTAGCCTTAGCAATGCGATTCGCCATTAAGTATGATGCTCTCAGTGCATTTTCATATACTGATGTGGATGCCCTCAGTAATTTCTTCTGTCCTTCGTGTTCATGATTTTATTTCAAAATACTCCGGGGGCTTGTCTTTGATTCTTGGGTGTTTGGTCTCTAAGTGGTAAAGCAGTTTTGAATTCTTCATTGCCTCATTTGAGAGCCGGTTGCCACATATTATGCAGAGCAGGTTTGGTGTGTGGGAATCACCTGTTGCGATAAATCCATACTTCAAGTAGGACTCTTGGTACTGTCTGCTAAAAACGTTCTTTTTCTTTGAAGTCGTAGGCTGCTCTTCTCTCTCTTCATTGTGCCTTTTACCTTTCTCAAAGAAACTTTCCAATGACGTCTGTGTCTTACTCATTTTGCTAGAAGGGATACATTTTGGTGCGGAAGTGAGGAGAATAAGGTCATTTCAAAACAAAACATCTTTCAGACTCCGAAATAAATAAAATGGAAGTCATGTAAGTCATTTTATTTTTTCTGTGCGGCCCGGTACCAAATGACCCACAGACCGGTACCAGGAACCACTGATATAGAATACAGTAGTTTGAAAAATAGCAACACTTACTTCATGCTAAAAACATCACAGCAATGGTGACTAATAAAGAGATTGCACATATGTGCTTAAATGTTTACAGTACATTAATACTGCAGACGCACAAAGTGTTTGTGCATTGTCTTCTAAGTGCTAAGTTATAGACAATTGCAAGCAACAACCAGCGATCGGCAGTTGAGTCAACTTTCAAGCAGTGAAAGTGGGGCTGCCTGTCATGGTGCCCCCGGCTGACTCCTCCCCCTCATCAGCTACACCTGATGCGTCCAGCTGCACTTCCTCATCCTCGTCTGGCCGCAGGTTCTTAAGGAGACCACGGACCTGTAATCAACGCTAGTTCGTTGTACTCCCACGATGCATCTCCTGGCCTAGTTACCTTCTCGCTCATGTTTGCTACGCCCTCGACAAACCTTGCCTGTTTTTGCCCTGTCTCAGGATCACATCTCCGTTTGGACCCCTTTGGTTGCTGCTTACCTCTCACTGGTCACGTTCCGACGCTCCTCTGGCTGTCATCCTCGGATCTAACGGTTGTCATCGTCAAGACCCTTCAACCACAACCGCTGTCTATCACAGGAAACCTGGGACTGAGTCTTATCCTTTCTGCCATTTTAAAACCAGTTACCACTTACCTTTCTGCCTGCCTTGTGTCCTTCTGGGTTCCAGCACTTGAGTCTGCCTTAGCCTGCTAGCCATGACACTGCCGCTGTAAAGCTACAAAATGCCAAGTAACCAACCAATCACTGAATGCTAAGTGTCACACATGTATGGACTCAAACAATGATAAATTCAGACCATCATATTTCTGTAGATTCATAACATAAAATTATGTGGACTGTTTTTTTTATTTTTTATGGTTTTATTAGTTTTATGTATATATGTCCTCAAAAATGACCTCACAAGAACTGTACATTTATCTAAAGCTTTGGTGAAGCAATAACAATGACACGCAGTAATAGAAGGGGGGGGGGGGGGGGGGGGTTGAGCCTGGACAGGATTTGAAATGAAGTTGGAGCACCTTCAAGCTGATTTGAGCTGAATCACTGTAACACAAACTTTTTCTGGTCAGATCTTGACAGATTAAAAGAGAGTTCTGTTTTATTATCTACAAGTAAATCCATTGATCCATAAGGAGAAGTCAGCACCTGGGCGTGTGTTTGTACAATTCAAAGACAACAAATGTAAAAAAAGAATGCTACTGATAGCCAATTATGTTCTTCAGAACATTTTTTCCACTTCCGTAAAGATGATAGGAATGTAGAAAATCAGTGATCAGCTGTAATAATTGTAAATGTTGCTACACAAAATGACTTTCTTCTTTTGTTCCATCACTAAGGTTAAAATTAACATGAGTCAAAAAATGCACCAATGGTAATGCAATAAGTAATCAAATTAGATTAATCAATTTAGTCATGCCTAAATCATTGTTGTCTATTTTATAAACAAAAGAGCAGATGTGCAGCAGTCTGTAAAGGACCATTTCATTACACATATGAATGAGTGGTCGGATAAAGCATCAGTTATTAGGCTTTCTATTGCACCCCTCATTAAAATTTCCCCCATGTTTAATTAGAACACATCCGCCACACTTCAAGTACGCCTGTCACTGGCCCACGCCCAAGATACTGTAGCTCTCCAGCGTTGGCTGTGCTCTATTGCATACAGAGGATAGACACTAATTGCTGTTTTATATGTGGGTAAAAAGTTACTCAGACCGGTTGCTATGACAAATAACCTTGAAGTTGTTTCAGTATTGTCCTTTACAATTTGGACAATCTGCTGGCAGAAATGTAACATGTTATCATCACAGCTATGGGTGTAAATCACATGAAAATAGAAGAAGCCTGGTTATCTCTATCTAAGTTCACTGTTTCAAGTGTCATTGAATTATAAAATCAAAAAACGGAAATAGGCAATGACATTGACTTATACAGTGCCTTGCAAGAGTATTCCTCCCCTTAGATGTTTGTTGCTTTCATAAATCACTCATGGTCAATAACATGTCTTTACTCACACAAAAATGTACTAGAAAAACTACTTTTATGTCAATGTGAAAACATATTTCTACAAAGTAATGTCAATGAAACAAAAATATATAATGAAATTTAATTGTTAGCATAATTATTCACCCCCTTTAAGTCAGTACTTAGTAGATGCATGTTTAGCTGCAATTACAGTCTCAATCATTCTTGTATATCTGCACACTAGAATTTTGCTCCATTTATCTTTGCCGAACTGCTCAAGTTCTGTCAGGTTGCATGGATGAAGGGCATGAACAGCCCTTTTCAAGTCCTGCCACAGATTCTCTATGGGATTTAGGTCTGGGCTTTGACTCTGCCACTACAGAACATCAACATGGTTCTTTTTAAACCATTAATGTGTAATATTGCAGTATGCTTTTCTTCACTGTCTTGCTGGAAAATAAATCTCCTCACAAGCCATAGTTCTCATGCAGACCAAAAAATATTGTCCTCCAAGATTTCAGTATATTTTGCAGCATTCATTCTGCCCTCTAACTTTACAAGCCTTCCAGGGCCTGCTGCTGAGAAACATCCCCACCACATGATGCTGTCACCACCATGCTTCACAGTAGGGATAGTGTATTTTTCATAATGTGCAGTGTTTGGTTTTTGCCAAACATACCGTCTTGTCTGAAGGCCAAATAGCGCAATTTTGGTCTCATCAGACCAAAGAATCCTCTTCCACTTGATCACAGAGTCTTCCACATGGCTTTTGGCAAACTATAGTCAAGCTCTAAAATTTATTTTCTTCAACATTGCCATTCTCAAATCAAGCTTTGACCAGTGAAGAACCCAGGCAGCAGTGGCTAAATAAACAGTCTCTCCCATCTCAGCAGCTGAAGCTTGTAACTCCTTCAAAGTAGTTGTAGGGGTCTAGCTGGGTTCTCTTACAAGTCTCTTACAAGTCTCTAACTTGCACTGTGCCTCAGTTTATGAGGGCGGCCTGATCTAGGCAGATTCACACATGTGCCATATTCCTGCCATTTCTTGATGATTGATTTTCACTGAACTCTAAGTGATATTCAATGCCTTGGACATTTTTTTGTATTTTTTTTGTGACTTGTACCTTTCAACAACCATTTTTCTGAATTGCGTGGATTGTTCTTCTGTCTTTATGATGAAATGCTAGCCAGGAATACCGCTCCACCAGTATCCTAACCCTTCATAGACTGGTGTTTTATAACTCACTCACTTGGGACACACCCACACCATAGTTCAGCTGGTGTGGGGGAAACAAAGGTAAATTGTGAGACTATTGGCACAAACTGGATAGACTTTTATAGAATTAGACCATTAAATTTAAAAGAGGGTGAATAATTATGCAAACAATTATATTTCACTTCATATTTTTGTTTCACTGACATTACTTTGTAGAAATATGTTTCTGTTTCATAGAAGGCTTTTTTCTAGTTAATTTTTGTGTGAGGAAAGACAAATGTAATTGACCATGAGCAATTTATGAAAGCAACATAAGAGACAAACAAGGGGGTGAAATGTTTTGTGAGGCTATTTGAAGAGCATTTGACACCATTTACAACCTACAAGCATTTTGGGGTACCACCAAGCCCCCCACCTTACCTTATAGGCAAACCTGAAGTAACAAAAGTTGCAGTACTTCAGGTGACCACTGGAGGCTGGTTTCAGAGAGTAGCAATAACCCATTACCTCTGTTAAAATCAACTTTGCACAAACAAAAAATTTACTGCCTGGTAAACTTACACGTGGCTACAGCCTGGTATAAAAAACCTTTTGAATAATATTAATAAAAAAAAACAATAATGAATGAACTGCTGTTTTGACCTTGATTTTTAAGAGGCTGGATGCTAAGCAGAGCTCCAGAAGATACATTTTACAGACCACACAGTGTTAGTTAAAACACTGTTGTTTTTAAAACACGGTTTTTGTTAAGTTATTCAGGATTTTTTTTTACCAGTGTGAAAAGGTGGTAAAAAATAATGTGTGTTCATGTTTTTTTTTTATCATCCAGTATATCAAAGTTGAACTTCAATAAATATTTTTTGTGCAATTTACAATAGTTTCTTTTACCAAAAAAAGTGAAAATGTTAACCTCCCTCATTGCTACAGTCATTGAAAATCACTTAAAGGGGAGTTGGCACCAAACTGTATTTCATTATCAGGGTTATTGTTGCATGCACTCATTACCTCCCACCTCTCTCCCCGCTTCACCTCATCCAAAACCAAGCTCCCTGGAACTGCCTTATGGTACACTCACAACAACATACAGCCACCTCTTTTTGGATCAGGTAAGTCTCCCAGATTCAAGGGTTTCTCTATATACCTAACTAAACTTCTCAATGTAATGTTATCTTAAGAAATAGCTGGAAAAAATGGGTTGTGTTTAGATATCATTAGTAACACATATTTTTGGTAGCTTCTTTGACAAAAACAAACATGACCATATTATTTAGCTAAGTGGTTTCAGTAGAGCTTTCGGATTGCTGTAACAGAAATATCAATTTCTCTAAACATATTATGTATTACTGTCATTTCTGTTTAAGCATCAATCTATTTCTGCATTGCATCAAATGAAACAGCGAGTTTTGACATTTCCATGCCTGTTGGAATACAATTCCACAAAGTCAACAGAAAAAGTTTAAAAAGAGCTTTTTTCTGTATTTTTCTGGACAATGAGAAGATGTTGCAATAGGGAGTAAGCTCCTTTTCAAAACACAATTGACTATTTTTTATTTATTTATATATATATATATATATATATATATATATATATATATATATATATATATATATATATATATATATATATATATATATATATATATATCAGTCCAGAAAAGCACAGTGCTAGGAACAGCTAAGATACTGCGCAGGACCCTCAAGCTCCCAGGCCTCTGGTAGAGGACCCGAGCTTGGAGGAGAAACCACCCGCGGAGGGTGAGAGGGGGGTTTTTATATATATATATATATATATATGCAACAATGAATGGCAACAGTAAGTGGCCCTGACTTTTCTGTTAGCAGTAAATAGAAAGCTATTTTCTCAAGATAAAGAGTAATTATTTGAAGGTAATTAAAAAAAAAATTACACAACATAAAATTAAGAAAGAAAGGAAGCAAATGTTCTGCTGTTTTCATTCATTAGGGTTGGTGCTGAATTAAGTTTTTTCGGATTATGGATTTCCTAAAGATTTGTGGTGATCAGGTTTAGTTCTGTTTTTTGTTCCTCAGACACACTAGGTTTGATTTGTAAGTATCCTCAGCTGTTCCTGTTTTACTTAATTGCTCTTAAGTGTATTTAGGTGTTTGGCTTTTTAACTTGCTAGTTGTCAGATCTTCTTGGTCATCTATCTTTTTATTTCTTTTCATCCCATCTAAGAGTTCTTAAGCGAAATATCTGTGAGAAAGGTGGTTAAATAAATTTTAATTTACATTTTCCGTTAGGAATAAAATAAAACTTGTGTGGTATTCTTTAAACATTCAAAATTCTTCACCAAAAAATGAAGTGCTTTGTAAATAAATTCATTCAATAACATCCTATCTGATGTGGCCCTTCTGCTACAAAACAAACAAAAGTTCTGCAATCACAACAAATTTCAAATAAATGGAAGCTCCAGCACAAAATAATTTTCATCCTAAAAAGATGGTGTATTATTGCAGCTGGAATTGCTGTCAGTAAACTGACTTTTTTTGATGAAAATTGAATTTCAATAGCTTTGTTGTTAATTACGATTGCAAAGAAATGGGTTCAACATTCAGTCACCATTTTTTTTCTTCTTTGATACTGATTGCCTGTGGCAGTAAGTCAAAGAAAAGAGACAAAGGATAAAAAGACAATTTGTTCTTTTCTTCTTCTTTTAAGTTACCCGTCAACACTGCGCTGTCCCTGTGGTGTTCATTAAATTCTTTTCCAAGTCAGCTGGAACATCTGCTCACTTCACTGGCACAGAGAATGTGATCTAGTTCTGTGACTCACCTTAATGTGCAATGTAAAGCACTGTTTCAGACACACACATATTCAGGACTCCAAATAACCTCTTAGAATTACATAGAAAACCAGTAAACAATTTGGAATTGCTCAATTGCCTAATCTCTTTTGTACTTTGTCATAGGCGTTCTGAAGACAAGTAATAAAGGGTTACTGCACATCTCTAAAGTCTATCCACTCTAGATATTACTTGCTATGTTTTTGAATTGCAGCAAGCAAATGGTGCAAAAAAAAAATGTGATCATGTCAGCACCTGCGTTTGAGGATTAATCAAAGGTACTCTGTCAGAGTTTGTGTAGAGGTCTGCAACCTGTGGTTCCGGAGCCACTCTCTTTTATTCCCTCCATCATAGCTCTTTGGCTTTTAGTAACAAAAAATGACATATGTAGTGGGTTTTCAGTTTTGGTTCATTTGTTTTAGTTAAGATGTTATTTATGTTTAGATTTTAACATAACATTTAACATTTTGTTTTCAATAGTTTAATACTTTACGGCTCTCGCTGGATTTTGGTCAGACCCCTGACGTCCAAATCTTTTTTATTACCTTATACATATATATATATATATATATATATATATATATATATATATATATATATATATATATATATATATATATATATATATATATCTTTGAATTGTTACACATTGACTGTTTATTTCTTTAAAAAAAAAACGTCCTAAAGCAGTATACAATTAACATTTAAACCTTAAGCACTAACACTGTTCGCAGTTGGCAAGATATGAATTTTAAAGAAAGGATTTAAAGATTCAAAGGAAATTATCATAAAACAAAGTACAATCATTTGTGATTCATGGCTGGTAAACCCTCAGAGACTCCTTTCTGGTAATGGGCTCCAAATACAATTTTAAAAACAAGCAATACGCTGCGATGAATCATTAGGTGAATCTCTACTCTAGGCTGGTTTGTAAAGCACTTTGCTGTCAGTTAACTTTGGAAAAGTGTTTTAAGCTGCCTCTAAAGGCCTCACTGGCACCAACCTTATATTTTCTACCTGGATGTGTGTGTTGGACAGGTTTCATCTGACTATGGACAACAGCAGCCTGGATTGGGACGAATGTACCAACAGATCGGAAATTGAGTCCTGCACCACAATGAGGAACCAGTTCTCCCGCATTTTTTTGTACAGCTTCTTCACGATTGGTATTGTCTCCACAGTTGTGGGAAACTTCCTGGTTGTCTTGTCGATTGCCTATTTCAAGCAGCTGCAGTCTCCAACGAACTGCTTTGTTATGTCACTTGCAGTGGCTGACTGCTTTGTTGGCCTTGTTGTGATGCCGTACAGTATGATTCGAACCGTGGAGGGATGTTGGTACTTTGGCTCCCTCTTCTGTAAGCTCCACTCCAGCCTGGATGTCATGTTGTGTACTGCTTCAATTTTCCACCTCAGCTGCATTGCATTCGACCGCTTTTATGCAGTCTGCAACCCCCTAATTTACTCCTTAAAGATGTCTCAAAGCAGAGTGGCTCTCCTCATAACCATTTGCTGGGCTGTCCCGATGCTCATTTCTTTTGGCCCTATAATGCTCGATCTCCACATTGCTGGTGTAGACATCCGCATCCCTGAGGATTTATGCGTTTTCTTAGTCAGTCGTATTTATGCTGTCATGGCCTCTTTAGTAGCCTTTTACTTGCCCATGGCCATCATGCTAGTGGCCTACTGGAAGATATTTAAAGCTGCAAAAAGACAGGCTCTGCAGATCAGCGCCATGGAAAGTCAGATGGCTGCCGGTGTTGGCAAAGACTCCAGCAAGAAAAAACGGCACCGCAACGCTATGAGAAGAGAAAGAAAGGCTGCAAAAACTTTAGGTATTATCATGGGAGTTTTCCTCATTTTCTGGATGCCCTTTTTTACTCTCAACATTGTAGATCCATTCATTGGATATACTACTGAAGTGGTTGTTTGGGATATATTTCTCTGGCTGGGATATATAAACTCATCCCTGAATCCGTTTTTGTACGGGTTTTTCAATCGCTCTTTCCGCAGGGCATTCCTCATGTTCATTGGCTGCAGGGTTTGCTTGCCTGGGTCATCTCCAGGGATGGAGTTATCACAAACCAGGAAAGAGGCTAATGATTGCACTGATTAACCGTCAAGTTCTAGGAATATGTAACAACTCTTGTGGCATAAGGAACAGGAAATACACATTTTATCACATTTTAGTGTGATTAACACCTACAGTTGTATATGAATATATGCAAGCTTATGTATATGTTTGTGTTCTTTATTCAGCAATTTCTTAAATTTTATGTTAAATGTTCACAGGTAAATACAACCTTGTATACAGTACTGAGTTAGTGTATTCCTCCATATGAAAATGTGTGTGTTGAATTTAAATTTGCTATTATTTTAATTGAATAATTGATTACATGTGTTTGATATCAAGTGGTATTTTTCTTGGTTACATGTAATAAATACAATACAAATTTGATTTTATGTTTTATTTAATTTATTTTGGGGAATAAAAAAAAAATCACTCAGTGTACCAAGAATAAAAAAGACCACAAATGGATCATTTAGATGTCAAAAAGAAATATATGATCTTCTAGCACAAAAGGGAGACAGCAACTTGTCTAGTGAAAAGTATGAAGTGCTTGTCCATTGGAACTTTTTTTTAAGCCAAACGATCAGCAAGACACTTATTACACTGCCCCCAAGTGGCAACAACAATAATGGCATGACAATATGCTTTGTAGGTGTAGAGCTGTTTCAACATTGTGAAACTCACCAGACTGTATTAATTTAGAAATTTCTAATCAAAGGTGAGCATTTAGAAAAAAATCTAACAATGAATACATTTCAAGTGTACTGTCCAGCTAGAAAATACAAAAAAAAAAAAAAAAAAAAAAAAAAACTATGTTTGAGTTCTTTAGTGCTTAAAATGTTCCCATAAAAAACATTATAGTTTTAAAACCTGCATTTCTTACTAAATGCAGAAATTTATCCAATACATTTGACTTCACTTTACTTCAAAATAGGGCCAGATGAGTTGGATGAAATAAATACATGTTATTTTTTCACAGTTTTTGTTTTCAATTTAAAAAAAAAACATGTTTTGTTCAAACATAGATTACTTTAACTTGTTTTTCATTCCTCAAGTAGATTAATAAAAGAAAAGTAAATCTATCTTTGTGATGTCAGACAGACAAATGAACAGACAGAAAATTTAAAGCCGGAATGAGCAAAGAACCTCTTGAACATGTGGATGAAATTCCTCACACAGTAGTCCCCTTCTGGAGTGCAGCATTTCTTAGTGATGGGCATGTGAAATTCTACCAATGGTACCTAATGGGCCTAATGGGAACGTAAAAATGTTGAGTGGAGGGACTGTACACAACCAAAGTATCACAGAAACTCAATTAAATAAATCAGGGCTTATTGGGATCTTTCAATTATTTATTTTTTTCTTTTCAATATTTTTAAAGTTAAAGTTAGATGTGTGCTTTTCTCAGTATTTTAGGATTTACTAGTTAAAGTTGTCTAAGGCATATAGAATAATTTCCATTTGACTGTTTCCAAGACAACATCCAATCACACCTGACAGACAACAAGACAAAACCGAATAAAGAAAAAGAAGTGGTGTCTGTAAACTTCTTGCCATTTTGTCTTTCTTATTTGTCTTTCTTATTTGAAACCTAATGCTAAACTCTCAGAGATCATAGATCATAGATCATGGAAAATTGGAGCAAATAGTTGTATACTAGAATTAGTGTCTTCTTATATGTAAGTCACCACTAGATGCCTTTTTACTAAAACAATTTTAAACTTCTGCTTAGCAATTAAAATTTTATCTTTTTCTTGGCTGTCTTTGAAAATGAATGAAACTGCAAACAGTTTAAACGGAATCAATATACGTGGCAGTGATTCACGGTTTTAATTCCATTGAATTTAAATTTAAATCCATTGATTCAATTGATTTAAACCTTGAAAAGTCTAACTGATCTATTAGTCCATTTTCTATTTAAATGTTGACAATTGGACAATTTCAGTGTGAAATGCCTGTATTTAACAAAAACAATAATTTGAGAATAATTGGAATATAGACATTAAAGTAAAAAATATCCATTTAAACTAGGTAAAACCTGAGGAGAATGCTGTTGTGTTTTTGTCAAACCATGTTTTTTATGCTTCTATCAGCTCTTCATCGATGAACAGGAAAGAGTGAGTGAGTCTTCGTGTGTTTAGCAGACCTGAGGTAAGATAGTTACCATTTCATGCATATCCAAATAAAAAGTTTGCAGTGCAGTGACCTAATTTACAAATTGCATTTTTAAGTAGCAAGACATCGAATTGGCATTTCAATAGGGAGAGACCTTAAAAATGTGATTGAAATATTTAACAGTAAAACAGAAATTTCTGCACGAAATGATTCACAGTCTTTGGGTGTTAGGCTCTGGGCCGGAGACATCTTGCATGCTTTGTATGACCTCGGACCATGTGAAGAGACCCCAGAGCCCAGTCCGTGATGGTAGTTAAGGCCAGACCATGACGAAATGAAGAACCAGGAGGAGAACGGGACAAGGTGGGCCGGTGAAATGTCCGGAATGTGAATAGACAAACTTCTAAGACTTTAAAGGCAGGATTTTGATTGTGATTGGATGCGAAGAAAGTGAGCACTTCAGCTACTGGCTCAGAATGAAGACCAATTGATGAGTGATGTGTGGAATGAAGAATCCGCAACCCAGAGTACCTGAAGATGAGAGAGATCTTCCTTATTAAAACTGCACCAAAGCTTTATACAGTTAAATATGAAGCAGGTAAGAGGAGAAGGACACATTTATGCCAATTGGTTCTGTGTTGGAAAATAACCACTACAATTGTTTTTTTGTTTTGTTTTTTAGGGGGGGGGGGTTAGATTGAAGCAAGAAACTGAGAAGAATGGGGCATCTCTAGTGCGACAGATAATATACTTTGGTGAAAACTGACTCAAGATCAAGATAGAGGGCAGATTTATTTGTGGATCCAGTTATGACCTTACCCAGGATTATAAGCTCTGAACATCCAAAAGAATGAGATAATAAAACAAACTGCAGAAAAAGTGACTGAACTGACCTTCAAGGGCAGAGACGGAAAGTTATACTGGAAGATATCAGCATTAAGTCGGTGCTGCTGGGCATTTCTGGAAGCATGCCGAAGTGGTTCAGTCATCTGGCCATATTTGCCCCAGGCGCCTTGCAGTGAGGTGTTTCAGATATGTCCTCCCTGGAAGAAGCCTTAAGGGCAGACTGAAGGCTGTCTGGTGAGATTTGTATCTTTCAGCTTTAATTTAAATGAGCCAAAGAAGGTTGTTGAGGTTGCTCTGTTGTCCTGGTAACCCATATTGTCTATTTTAATTTCCTTTCATCTGCACTGTATCTAACATCTGCCCTAATATCAAATAACGTTTCCATTGTTGCTTGGTATTTATACTGTTTTGCTTCTCTTATCAATTTAACCTGTTTTTTTATGTGTTAGTCTTGGTTTCAGTAGAAATTTCAAGTGGCTGCAAAGTAACAGCCTGACTCCTCCCCTTCTAGACAGAAAAAGATCAGAGTACTCATGCTAGGATTAACCTAATAACAGGAAGCGATTAAGATTGATTGATAACGCCCTTTCTGTTCTTGCAGCTTCAGCTAAAAAGTGTTGGTTGGGTAATTCCCACAGTATTGGGTTTTTGTCAGAAAATCTCTGACACATTCAGGTCTTGAATTTACTCTATTTTAAAATAAAATAACAAAAGTTGTCCGTCACTCATTTATTGGTTGGATTTAATGGTAGGGAGGAACCAATGGGTAGAATCGTGCATGCCCTATCTTCAGGATAGGGCAGATTTGTGTCTTAAATGGGGTGCTTTGGTGTAATTTGTCTAAACAAAAAACCTGATTTAATTGGACTTTTTAATCTGGTTTTTATTTTTTTTTATTTAGCTTTTTATTAGTCATAATCATAGCATCAAAAAAGTACATGTATTTCACATTAGAGCTTATTTGGATTTACACGTTTTACTTTATTGTTCCCCATAAATCCAACAAAATAAGTCAAGTAAAGCATTTTCATTCTTCAATACCCTTTTCTTCTCACAAAACCTTCTCAAAATGTTAAAGAATGCACATGATCAAATTGAGTCCAGTGTGAAATAACACGTTTGATACCATATTTGATACAAACAATAGAAATTGCACTCACCAGTCTTGTCAATAAAATGCTTTACTACCTATAAATAAAAAAAATACAAATAAAGCAAATCATTTTCGACATCAAATAGGGTCAACACGCTAACCTTTGAAACCAAAAAGACTGTTTTATTCAAATAAAAGGAAATAAAATTGAATTTGTGTGCATTTTTACTAGTCTTTCATTGTGTGTTTTTTTTTGTACCTCATCCAAACACTGATTTTATGACACAGACACATGGTGCCTTAAAACGACAGCAGTCAGTCTGATAGGTTTGTTACTGTTGTGATCTCCACAACCTGGCTTTCACAAAATATTTCATTTTAAGAAAAGTCATAGTGAAGAATTTTAGATAATTTTGTGAAACTCTCAGAATGTGTGCCTGCTCACAGTCTTATTTGCACATTGGTCAAGAACGGCCACTTTGGAAATAAATAACTCTCTGCAGGGGGAACTCTAAATGTCGGTCTCTTTCAGGCCGTGACATTCTGCTAGATCATAGAACTGAAAACTGCCCTGCTCACAAGAATTGCAGATTCCCATTGAAACTGTGTCCACAGTGTCCCTCCTGCCCCCTCCAGGTGTGGCTCCTTTTCCTGTCCCTCCCTTGATCTTGTTGGACAGATTGTTGACTTTTTCCTTAAACTGGAAGGAGGAGTTCTGCAGAGGCGGAAAAAGGCTCCATCGCTTTAAACCGAGTGAACGGCCTTTCTTCTTATGCAATAAAGAGCTGCTGCATGATTCATGCACGGCATAGCCAGGTGTGTATTCTCCCCTCTGATCCCTTGCCATTCCTTTCACAGCTGTCCGCCACCTCTGGTCATAGAAGCGACGCAGGACCCTCCGCTTTTGATGGCACTGGCATTTGAGCAGTCGAGTGAACGCTCGCTGGAACTCTTTGCTAGAGCAGGGGTAGATCATTGGGTTGATGCAGCTGTTGAAGTATCCCAGCCAAAACACCACCTTGAACACAGTTTCAGAGGGCTTCAGTGCTGGGAAGAAGGAACCTTGAAAGGGATGGAAACATGAGGATTAGTATCAACTGAAGCCAAATCTTTGCAGAGTAAGGACACTTTATACATTAGAAATACATGTTGGATAGTTCTTTCAGATAAGTAGTTGAGTTACTGACTTTCTTTTTTAAAATCTAAAATTGTTTTTTTAAAAGTCATAAAGAAACCATGAGCTAAATTTTTTAAAAGTTTCTATTTTTGGAATTATTGATGATAGTGGGTCCTCTGCCATCAAACTCATTACCAGCAAAGGCAACCTATTATGGTATTTTGCCAGATTTAGTTATTTATTTTTAAATCTTCAAAAGCCCCATATTATTTTTTTGGCAATCATTTCTTCAAGGTTTGGTCATTTTTATCATCAGAAGCAAAGGACATCTTGTTCATCAGAAATATGACTCTTCAGAGCTGAGGCCTGTAAAAATAAGAGGTAATATAATATTAAGCAGCATATTTAACCTACCTTTAAAAATTGTTAAGGTGCATGGTAACAACCTATCAGGATCATCAGATGACCTTTTTAATAACAGACACGCTAAGAGGAAACACGTTTTAATGCTTGTTTGTGCCATAATAGCTCATTATCACAAACTCATTAGTTTACCTACACCAAAACGCCAGTATTGGTTTTAGTTTATGGGTTTTTGTCGATGATAATATATGAGAACTGGACAGTGACTCCTCCCCCCTCGCATTCCAACTAGAAGGTACCCACTGGCTCCAAGAAGCCAAAATCCCATAGACTTCTACAGAGGAATACAATTCTATTACTTAGTCATTAATCAGTTCTTGCTAATCCTACTTCTTTTTTTCATATTTTGTTCTGAAGTGGAAATCATTCTAATTCATTCTAATAAATCATTCTAATAAACTGGCCAATTAGAGGCTTCCATGGAAGTTTATGGTCTCACATCAAACATTTGAAAGGTGTGACAGATTCTCCTGAGTCTGCTTTCAAGTGGTAGGGGTGGCCTTGCAACAAGCTCACTCCTGATTGGCCAGAGTGGTTGCCACACAAATGATGACTCAGACTGGCTCAGTACAATCACTAATTACTGTCGTCATCTGGCTCCAACATTACGGCATCTGTGTAGTGAAAAGATGACGACTGAATTGACTTTGGGTGATGTTGCCAGTTCACACCAGTTCTCATACAGGGGAAGGATTTTGGTCTGGCTCCACCCCATGTGACCCTTAACAGGAAAACTGCAAACATAAAGTAAATTTAAAGATATAAACTTGTGCAGTCCGGGATGTTGGCTAGCTCTTTAGTCTTATTTTGTTTTATTTTATTAAATATAAGGTATATGTTACGTTTTCTCTTTTTTGTGCTTTTACTTCTTACCAGTATGCTGGGTGTTCTTGCTTTTTTTTTAATCTCAGTATTGTCCTGTTGTTGCATTTAAAAGAAAATACAAAATATGTCCTTTCTCACTTTATTTCTCATGCTTCTACCACAACTTAAAGTTTATTATGGTTTGCTGATGGTTTTTCCAAGTATGTTGTCCTCTGTTATGACAACTGGGCCGGCTTTCTCCAGAGAACCATTTCTACTAATAAAGAAGAGACACTGCCTTGGGCACAATAACTAATAAATTGAAAATAATAATGTTGATTTTAATTTCAACTGTTTCTGTGCATTTCAGTGACAACATCTTTTGATGTCTTTCTCATATCCACCCTTTTATTATGTATTTTCTTTGGAATGCAATGCAAGAATGTATTTATGGAAATATTTTTTTTAACCTCATTATGTTCGTTTTTCTCATCTCCCCGGGCTTCTGATGCAACAGAGCATCAATCTCAAAAACAGAGGTAAAACAGTCCTAATGCGAACTCAGCCTTGGTACAAAGAAGTCTATCATCATTTTATGTGGAAGCAGAACGAGGCTTGTG
The DNA here is from genome assembly GCA_023969325.1 of Oryzias curvinotus. Taxonomy (NCBI): domain Eukaryota; kingdom Metazoa; phylum Chordata; class Actinopteri; order Beloniformes; family Adrianichthyidae; genus Oryzias; species Oryzias curvinotus. Next base: position 12,348,615 of record CM043706.1, read on the forward strand.
TGTAATTTTCAAAGTAATGGCTTCATGCTGTTTTAGCGTCAGCTACCTGCAGCATACTGTGCCCTATCAAATGCAGACAGGAGTAATGGGCCATCTACTGGATCATAAAGCAGAGTCCATAATCTGGTTTGTCATTTTTCATGCAGGTTGGCAGTTTGTTGTGTTTGAGATGTCTTTCTTCACCTGGATTGACTTTATGATTGCAAATTCTACCGACCACTTTGAACGCAACGCAAACAGGATTGTAAGAAATAAGAAGATCTCCTTCAAGATGATGCTACTTCAAAGCTCAGACAACTTTAGTCACGTTTTTAGATTTTTCTGTATGAAAGAAGCCTTTGAAATCCTTTTTGATAATTCTTTTTTTTTTTTGGTGAACATTGGCTAATATCTCAACAATGGCTATAAAGTGAACAGGGTGAGCCCTATACCAGAGTCTAGGGACCCGTCAGGTATCTCAGACACTGCTTTGTGACAGGTCTTTTGTGTAAGCAGACAGAATGTTGAGCAGCCCTCAGTTACAGAGCTTTAGAGAATTACTTCCTTCACATTTAATGTTTTGTGTGAAGGTCAGTATTTTTTTGTAAGCTTCTTTAAATGTGTTCCCTAAAGGCCACACTGCAGTATAATTATTTCCAGCAACAGAAGCAAGTCAGCTATAATGCAGTTGTGCAGTACATAATGTACTACTGTTGAATCTGCTCACATTTGACATTTCTGTCAGGAGTTCGGAGGCCAATAGTAGTTATTTTAAGCTTTAATACTATTTTCTAAACGTTTTGATCATTTTGATGGCAGAAGTTGGCAACTTTTCCCTGTATCATTTGATTTAAAGTTTTACAATGTTGACATTGAATGTTGCATTTTTAATCTGAGTAGCATTGTTCTGAAATGACGTCTTGAATTTAAACCTTTTAAAAAAACTGTCATTTATTTTACCAATATCAAAGGATTGTACACATAGGTATAAATTCCGAACTAATCAATTCAAAGTTCAAAACTATTTTTTTAATTGAACATTATTCAATGAAAAAAAAACGTTAATCAAGATTTAATTCTAAAACTAAGGTTTTTGATCATGACCAAATGTTTACAGAACTAGTAACTTTAACTAGTGAACTAGTAACTTATTTCTTGTTAAAAATATTGTGAACATTTTAAATTTAAGTGTTTTTATGCTGTAAAAATACAAGAAATCTCTTTGACAGATAATGATTATGGTGGGACAGAAAAGTATTAAGCAGTCATTGATTCTTTACATTGTATGAGCGACAGAGTGTTAAATACAGAATCTGGCACATTAGATTGTATGATATGTAAAGAATAAATAGGTAAATTAAAAAAAGGTATTTAGCTCCTGCAAAACAAGTGAGAAGGTCATCTATCCTCCACACCTTTATTTCTGTCCCCTTTTCGAAACTAGTAACCTTTACAAAAGACACCTGTCCACACCCTTCAACAGACAGACTGCAAACTTTCCACCATGAACAAGACCAAACAGCTGTCGAAGGACACCAGGGACAAGATTTTAGACCTGAACAAGATTGGAATAATCAATCTACAATATAAAAGCAGCTTGGAGAGAAGAAATCAACTGCTGGAGCAGTTGTTAGAACACAGAAAAAATTCAAGATCTCACCTGGTAGGGTTCAAATGACCTTTACAACATTGAGAAAACAGCTAGAACACAAGACGACTGGTCAATGGCCCAAAAAAACTGGGACCACAGTAAAAAATGTTATGGTTAGTAACATACTGTATTGTCATAAATAAATAATCCTACAGTGCTCTAAATGTCCACCTGGCTAAACCATGTCCAGGCCTGTCTAAAGTTTCCTAGACACCATCTGGGTGATTGGGAGAATATCAGGTGATCAGATGAGACCAAAATGGAACTCTTTGGTATAAACACCACTTGCTATGTTTGAAGGGTAAGAACGCTGAGTTACATCCCAAAACCACACTATACCCACGTGGAAGAATGGGTGTGGAAACATCATGTTTTTGGGCAGTTTTTCCGCACAGGGAACAAAACAACTGATCTGTATTAAGCAAAGAATGAATGGCGCTATGTATGGTGAGATTTTGAGCATAAAACCTCCTTCCATTGGTAAGAGCATTGAGTATGAAACATGGCTGGATCTTATAGCATGACAACAACCCAAACACGTCACCTTGGCAACAAAGTGGTGGTTACATAAAAAAAAAAAAAAAAAAAAAAAAAAAAAACGTTTTAAGGTTCTGCTTTGGTCTGGCCAGTCTTTAAACCTCATTCCAATAGGGCATCTGTGGATGGTGTTAAAAGTCTGTGTTGCCCAGTGAAAGTCCCATAACACAACAGCTCTTGAGAAGGTCTGCATGAAAGAATGGACCAAAATGGTAGCTACAGAGTAAGCAAACTAATTGAAGACCAACATATGATGTCTCTCAGTGACTGCTAGGATTACATTAATATGTATTGAGGTTGTTAACCTTTCATCCCTTCAGGGGTCGCCACAGTGAATTAGCACAAGATGTTTAGAAAAGATTTTTAAAGCTTAGTATAACTTACAAAAGGGGTTAATTCAAATATTCACCTTGTGTGTCAAAAGATTCATAATCCCTATTGTAAAAGTAAAATATGTCCAACACAAAAGACTTTTAGCTCTAATCTGTTTGCTCAGCTGTTGGACAGGACTGGTTAAAAAAAAAAAAAAAGGATAAGATTTTTATGCTGGATGCCCTTTATTGATACAACCCTGTTATTTATCCAGGCTGGAGACTGACACAGAATGTATCGATGATGAAAATTAAACACATACCTCATCTTTTAAGTGGGACAACCTGCAGAGAGTAACTAAGCCTCACAACACTCATCAAAATAAATGTTGTCAGTGTTTTGTTCACCTTTCTTGATTGTTTTGGTGTATTAATAAAGAATGGACATGTGCTGTCCCATCAAACCTCCATCTAAGTCGGATGACAGCAAGCTGACTTTCATTGTCATTTATAAAATGGCATATTGGCATCCAAAATGTATACGTCTGCCAGGTAAAAGGTTACTCATTAATGATTGTCTTAACTGTAGAGAAATGTCAATCTGTCCTAGTTTGTGTGAGTAGGACGGAAAGTCCACTCTCATCAATCAGTCATTTCAACTCATCCCACAGAGACTCATCAGTGTGGACTCATTTGATCCCAGAGGACTCTTTATGGTTTGTTATGCATGCTCTGGGGACTGCATTCAACAGTATCTCTGACCAAAAAAACAAACAAAAAAAATGCATGCCACATAGTGTCTATTCTGAAGCTGAAGCTCCTGGGAGCTGTAATTTTGTTTGGACTTTAGTCAAAGAAAAGTGATTTATTGTTTGTCTTATTTCTCCTAATTTCTAAATAATATGAATATTGAGAATCATGGATGTGATTACTTAATTTAAATGCAACTAACTGAGGGAACACTTCAATAAAAATGTCTCCCTTCTTACTGAGCTGCTTCAGAAAATATCACATTTGTATTCTGTGGGTTCATTCTTAAGAGGCTGTGTGAGTTTTTCTGTCACCAGGGCACAATGTGCTCACCAAGTCACATTATGTGATCGCTATGATAGCAGTAATAAAAATTCTATTATGCTGAGCTGATCTGAAGAGTCAGTTGTCGATTAGATCCAAATGGAACGACCGTGTGCTTATCGTGACGCAAGGTGACAAATGATGAAAATGAGGAGCTAAGCGCCCAGTCCTTGCCCCTGCTCGTCTTTTATAACTCGAAGAGGATCGATCTCACACCTCTGCATGCAAATGAACTCGCCCTTTTCTCCCTTATTGAGTGAATGACGTGATTAGTCGCAGCAATTTTTATTTCTTGCAGCATTTCTCTCCCTCCAGGCGTTACTCTCATAATAACATGCTGTTGATGATATGCTTGCTGTTTCCCACCAACTCACTAAAATTACTTTTAAACGGGTAACAGATTCATACACCAAAAAATTATTATTTTGTGCCTGCAGGTCCAATAAAAATATTGCTTGCTTGTTTGTTTTTAATTATAGAAAGTAGCTCCAATTGACATTTAGATTTTTCCAATAAACTACACAATTGCAATGCAGAAGTAAAACAAACACTATAAAGTAGTAGTACTGTAGTGGCTCTTTCCCCCAGCCTGTGTCATATATCCTGTACATAAATGATATGTCTAAATGGAATAAGTCTGGTGATTTAAGATGTCTAAGTTGCATTTAATGTTTTGGATTTGAAGGGAATATTATTTTGCAAACCCATGAAACAGAAACCCAAAGTAATATCATTATGAAAATATTTTGATTGCTGTTTCTGGCCATCAGTCTGCTCATTAGTAAAGAATGCTTTTCTTGTTATTGCTGTTCTTTGACAAACGGTGCATTAACTATCTGAAGACCTGACAGACTGACAGAAAAAATCCATGCTGTTTTTCTGTCTTTATTTTAACTGTTTTTTTTTAGTAGATTGTGTGTGGGCACACAGGAGGGAGTGGGGAATTATTTATTGGCATGATTCCTAACACAGGCTGCTAATGAAACACTAGGAGGGTCAATTTCAGACTTGGTTTTGCCTCTTTGCCCCTTCCCACATGTGGGTTATGGTTCTATTGAAATATTCTGATCCAGCTCCCATTAAGAAAAATGCCTAACTAGGACCAGAAGATGACAAAGGTATCCATATGTGAAGCATTTATATATAGAAACTATTCAATTATCCCACATCCTTTAAACTGTATAAATTATTCACTGCATAATTATGATATCACTGCAAACGTCATCTTCTAGGCTGAATGAAACGTGGACCCGGGAAGTGGGGACATTTGTTTTTTATTTATTTATTATTTTCCTTTTAGCTGGGGTGTGATCAATTGATTCCTATTACTATTTTTAATGCCAAAACAGTCCGTGTTCTGTGCGTAATGCCGGAGATACATTGCCACAAAAGCTTTTAAAGGAATCTCAAGGGGGAAAAAATAAAAATGTCAAGAACATACCGATTGGTAGAAAGAGGAAAAAAGGCAGCCAGCAGACAATAAACATTCCCACCACGACTGCGAGGGTTTTAGCCGCTTTTTTCTCTCTGGAGAACTTCATGAGGCGCACCGACAGCGAACTTCGAAACGGATGGTTCTTGCTGCTCTTGGAGCTGGCCGGGCGCGCGTCCCCCAGCACGCTGCGGCAGTGGATCCGCAGCACTACTTCCACAGACTTGTCTCTTTCCCGCTTGACTCCCGCTTCCAGGCTCTTTGTAGTCCTGCGGGCCACCACATACACCCTGAAGTACATGATGAGGATGACCAACAGCGGGAGGTAGAAGGAAAAGAGGGAGGAGAAGAGCGCGTAACCGGGCTCCTCCGTTATCCTGCAGATGCTCTCGTCCACCGGCGGCGGCTCCTTCCATCCCAGGAGCGGACCCACGGAGATGACCAAAGACGAGACCCACACGAGCAGGAGGATTGCCACTGCCTTCCTCTCAGTCATGATGCTCGGGTATTTAAGGCAGTGCTTTACACCAATGTACCGGTCGATGGAGATCATGCAGAGGCTGAGGATGGAGGCTGTGCAGCAGAGCACATCCACGGCTGCCCAAACGTTGCAGAAAACGCGGCCAAACATCCAGCATCCCAGCACCTCCAAAGACGCAGAAAAGGGCAGAACGATGATGCTCAGCAGAAGGTCTGCTATGGCCAAGTTCACGATGAAGAAGTTTGTGACCGTCTGCAAGTGTTTATTGCAAACCACAGAGAGAATAACAAGAATATTCCCAACAATTGCCACCAGAATAAACACGGAGAGGAAGATCCCCACGCCGACGACCTGCGGGTCCACCATGGTGAAGTTCCTGCATGTTGTGATGCTGATGTTTGGGGGCATGAGCTCCAGAGCAGACCCGTTGAAATACAGCCCATAGTTGCTTTCGTTGCTCGGATTAGAGTCTGTCATTTTGAAACGCCATATAGACAACTTTTGGAGCAAGTTTCCTCTTCAAAGCATCAAGGAGCACGACGTCTGCGCGCTCCCTCCGCGCACTTTCCAACAGAAAAACCGCGCAGCTTCCTTTTGGAGCAACATCTGCCACTGAGCGCAAGCAGGGTAGAGAATTAAAATACAGAAGTGTATAGCAACTCACGTTTACATCCTAAAGCACTGATCTGCCATAAAAAAAACACAAAGAAACACACATCCATGGGAAAAAAAGTGAGTTCATTTAACTCTATTTGTTCCTGCCGCTGTTTTCCGCTCTGCAACAACTCTGATGAGAATGAGAGCTGAGACAGCAGGTCTCAACCTACAGCTCCACCCACACACACACAAAAAATGTTAAAGGGATATGTTTATGTCTTTATTTTTCATAATGGCTAAGGGCTTTTTTCAAATTACTACAAATAGTTGTGTAAGCTGCAGTCTGTGCGCAAAATGGGAAAAAATATTTAGATCCCCACTTACTCCCCCTTTTTAAAGTTTGTTGGCATGGTTTCCTCCATCAGAATTCATCCCATCCTCTCCCTTTCCAAACTGAGACATGCCTGACACCTGTCTTCTGGAGATAAGTCACTAAGTACTTCAAATAGCTCCACTTGGAGAAAGGAAAAAAAAAAGAAAAACCTTTAATGTTCCCTTCACTGTCTTGGGGTCTTTTTTTTATTTTGCTATAGTTGTTTGACATGTTTTCTTTTCAGTGTGAAAATAATGTCTCCCTTTGATATATTGTACAACAAGATTAGCAATAAGGGGAAAAATAATAAAATAAATAAACTAAATGGAATAGTTCAAAAAACAAAACATATCTGATAAGCCCTGACCCCATCCTGTTGCTCGGTTAGAACAGAACACCAGCCATATCATCTGCACTGACCAGCATGCCTGTACTGACCACTGATATTTGCCCTTGGGCTCAAACTGTGAAGTTTCTCAGACATTGTGTCTACCACTCCCAGGCCTGCTGGACTCACAAAGGAGGACAGACTTGTCCAAACATTCAAGGATCTTGGTAGAGCATGAAGGGTCAGCAGGCAAAGTCACAGAAATGACACACAAACTCATCCTGGAAAAATCCCGATCCAAAATGTAGCTATGGTAGCCACACAGAGTCATTTGAGGGTTCATTTCAGAAATTATATTAAATTATAAAAAAAAAAAAAATTCCAAATTAAGCTAACTCCAACCTGTTGATCTGTAAATACTAATAGAGAAAAGCAGATGAAGAGAACTACTTTTTTTTCTAAAGTAAAATCTGACGGACTATTGTTGAAGCCCAAGAAAAAATGTATAAAGTTGCTTGGTGCTTAGATGTTTTCCTTACATTTAGGGTCCATTGAACTTAAAATTTTTCTCAGACTTTTTTCGAAAATCAAAAATAATCTTCCTTAGCAATAAAATAAGTAATAAATAACAACTTCCTTGAGGCTTCCAGACCAGGTCTCAATTTGTTTTTCCTTAAAGTTCCACTCTGAGGATCTTTTGATCTCTTTTTAAAAGCAATCCATGTGGTCTTTTAATTATAATGATGCAGTTTTTAGCCAAAATCAAGAAACCGGGGTGGCTTTCTAGGACATAGTTTCTACAGTTGTTTGCTAGAAATACACCTCTTGTGGGCAGGACCTTTGGTGCGGGCCAACCCTGCCCCTTTTTCCCTTTCCAATGCTGAGAGCTCTCTCTTTACACACTCTCCCACTAGCTTTCAGCCCCTCACACCCCCAACCTGACATTAGCAGTGCAACAAAAATTGTGAACAATGTTGGAGCTATCCAGCTGTATAGTTTTGAGCCAGAGTCCAACTCAGTCGAGGAAAACAAAGTTGTACGTGGATCTAGCCGTCTATAAGCAGATCCACTGGAATGGAGCAGAGCAGGGAGCTTGTGACCTGCCCAGCGTCTTTTCTACGTAACAAATTAGCTCTTTTTTACAAAGGCCTTTTTGTCAGCTCCTGATTAATGACTATTTGAATAAAGAAATACTCGGAAATGCAATTTTGAGCTTAATTTTCTTTATATATGCCTTCCATCATGAGAAAATACACAAAAACATGTAAAAACACAAAAAAACCATATTTTTCATTAGAGTGGGTTTTTAATGTGTCTAATAAATGTGCAATAAGGAACGCTTTCATTGAAATCTCCTAAGATAGACAAAATAATTCAGAGTATTTCTTTAAAGCAGATAATTGTAAATCTTTAGCTTGAGATGGTGTCATACCCAGATAGGACAGATTTGTGCTCTACTCCTGCAATACTCAAATAATTGACAGTACATCAGAGTGGACCACTGCGATTTAGATTTCTAGTTTAGTCATCTGGCTGTGAACAGCAGGCCTTCTGGTCAGAGTCACTGAGTCCGCTCAGTTTTTAGAGTACATCATTGTTCTTGGATTCATGAAAAAAAAGCTAACATCTCATCAAATCCACCTGCTCTCTTTATGAGAGGACTGAACCTGCACTCAATGTGGGGAGCACAAAACTATATTTTGTCTTTATTTACTTTGGGTTTTCGCTGGGGATATCTTTGTGTGTGCGCACAGACTCGTGATAGGCCAGCAAATATACTATGGTTGAGAAAGGCCCCAGCCACCCGTGTGACCCTAATCAGGATAAAGCAGGTTTACTGAGGAACAATATATTCATTTATTTGCATAGTGGTATTTTAGCCTTGTGAACAAGTTCAAAGCACACTTTTTGACTCTTCTCTTCTTGTTTTCCGAGGTTTACACTTTAAAGACGGGAATTAAAATGATCAAATCCAACTTTATTTGTACAGCACTTTAGCACAACATATGGCTGTCCAACATGCTAGTCACAAAAACAGGTGACGTTGAAACCAGACCCAAATCAGTTTAAAAAAAAAAAAAAATTAAAATCAATACAGAGATTTGAATTAGACAAAAGAAATCTGTAAAACTACAGCAAGTTAATTAACAGAGAAGAAAAGTGTCATAGTCAGTTAGGCTAGGCAGACCCAGATGCTGAAACCTGGAAGGACGACAGGAGGGGAGTTGTGATAAGCAAGAGTTTTTAATTGCTCCGCTGATGAGGATGTTCCGGTGCAGCAGCGTGGCTGGAGAGGGTCCGTGGGTCCGGGGCGAGACTTGAGGATCGGCGATGGCTCGAGACGTGGCTTGGAGGTCCGACTATGGCTCGTGAGGCGACGTGGCGTTCGGCAAGTTTCCACCGTAAGGTAAGTGAGTCCAGATGAGCTCCTGCTTGGCATGTCCAGCTTGGACGTCCACTTGTGGGCATAAGGTTCCTGGAACAGGGCAAAGAGTGCGTGAGGTGAAGGCGAGCGGTACAAACCATGAAACTATGAGAGGCCAGACTAAGCACCATTAGAGGCAACAAACTAGCGTTGAATCCTGGTTGTGGAGCTCCTTAAGAAGGTCTGGCAGGCTGATGAGATGAGTGGACGCAGCTGGGATTAATCAGAGACCAAACAGAGAGGGGAGGGGGGAGGAGACTGACAGAGGCACCATGACAAAAAGTCTAATTCAGATTTAAAAAGTAATGCTTCTCTTCTGTTTTGGTATCTCTCTGTCTAGTTTTTATGACTAAAAAGATAAGAAATGTTTCATGTTTTGGGGGAAAGATTAGTATAAAAACAAAAATAATGAATGTGTTCATCACAAAAACGATCCGCAATCTTCATCTTGCTTGTTTGACTTGCACTTGTCTTTAAGAATGTATCAATAATTCTGGCAGTGATACTTTCAGAGAAAACTCTATTCTTTTTTATTAATAGGTTCTGAAATGAACCTATTAATATTTATATTATTTATATACAGAAACCTATTTGGTTATTATAAACAAAAAAAAGTCCATGTTGGGCAGAAACCTCCCTAGGTTTCTTGAAAAAAAGGGTTCACAGGGGTGGGCTCAAAGTTCTTCTGATGCCAAATTCTAAATAGCTTACCAGGAGTTACTTTAAATTATTTGCTATGTTCATTTTAGTTTTATACTCTAAGCACATGTGTCTTTTGTTTATATATATATATATATTTTTTTTCTTTTTTTTGTGCAATTTCAATCTGTGATGTTGCTTTGTCACGCTGCTCTAAATCAAGTCAGTTTTATTACTTTTTACTGATTATTTGATCCTCTTAATACCAGAATGTTTACGTGTTTTTTTGTGACTGTATGTATATATATATATATATATATATATATATATATATATATATATATATATATACTTATATGTGCACGATTACAAGAGATGTTGTAGGTCTATTCTATTCCGCTCATCAGGAACCAGGTCAGAGCCAAAGCAGAGACGCCCTGACTTTTCTCTCCCCAGCCACTTCCTCCAGCTCCTTTTGGGGAATTCCCAAGGCGTTCCCAGGCAACCTGAGAGGTGTACCAGTTATGACCCCAGAATCATGATCATACCTAAGTATTGGAACAAAGACTGGAGCAAAAAATAGACTAGTAAATTTACAGCTACCCTTATGGGACAAACCAACCCCTCTCTGGTCACCATGGCCTCATCTTGTTGGTCCTGACCCTCATCTCAGCTGCATCACGCTTACTTTTCTCTTTCATTTGTGATGAGGTTGAGCCACATATTAGCTGAAGAGAAATTCTATCAATATCCTTTTCATCCGATTCTTAGAAAACTACTATTTAGGCTTCAGCTGAAGCCCTCCTGAGTCATTTGATTCATGACCATTATACATCAAGACACTGACCTAATTTAAAGGCTACAGTATTCTCACACTGTGTCATCTTCTATATAAACGTGACGCAAGTGCAAATAATCATTAGCTTGTTATTTAAAAAAAAAAAGAAAACAGGAAGTAAAGGCCTTTTGTTGTGCATTAATGCCTCGCTGTTTGAAATAGGGGTTTCTTATTTTCACCCATGGTTTCACTGTAAAATTAAAGGTGACATCATATTCCTCACACCCTCTCTGCATTTAGGAGTGTTGATTTCCACCACATAACTGTACCTCAGAGCACTTTCATCACACCAAGGCAATTTGGTGCATTCAAGGTATTGATTGAAGTACATGCAACAGGAAGTGTTTGTCACTCTTAGTGCTTTTTTTCCCTTTTAAAAAAAAAAAATAAAACTTGCAAGAGGAGGGAAGTGGTAAGAGTGGTATCTTATTCATCCTGAGTTCACCAATGACAAAAATGCACCTTGAACATAATACAGACTTAATTATCTATTCTTGTCATCTTGCAAAATTAATTTTGAGTGTTTGATCTGGGCAATGGATAATGCACAAAACGCTAACCAACTCTAGTTTGTTGGTTTGGAGATTATCTCTATTACTTGTTACTTTTTTGCTGTTCTTGTTTTTTTTTATTTTTTTTTTAGAAATTCATAAATCTTCAAGCTTTTTGAGAGTTGGTGCTTTTTAATCATTTACAGCAATTACTGTTTTACTTAATCGCTGTTTAGTCACTGTTTTCACATTTCCCATGTTTCAGCTTTAAAATCTTTCCGATTTATGTTTAAGTAGATTTTTTTTGTTAACCTCCTTCACTCGCTTCCTCCAAAGCCTCCATTCATGACAAGATTCCTAAATCTTGTTGATATGTGCTTATTTATATAATAACTGTCACGGTGCCTCTGGCAGCTCTCCTCCCCCTCCCATCTCTGCTCTGCTCCTGACTCGTACCAGCTGTGACCACTCACCTCATCCTTCATAAGATGGTCCAGCACCAGTATTCTTCGCCAGTTTGCTGCCCCTGATGGTGCTTAGTCTGGTCACTACGTTAGTCTTAGCCCATGTATTTTTGCTCATGTCTAACTTCTTCTTATGCCTCGTCTTCAGAACAAACAAACCAGGAATGGTCACCAGAGTCTCCCGTCTACCTGAGCCAAAGTTCCTCACGAAAGTCCAGGAATCCTCCAGCCACGCCGCGAGCCATCACAAACCTCCAGTCACACCACCAGCCGCTATCCAGCCTCCTGCCCCGCCACGACTTTAAGCCCTGCCGGATAAAATAAACCTCTTTACTCGCCTCTTAACTCACGTGTGTTTTCCTTCTGGGTTCCAGCGTCTGGGTCTGCCTCGGCTAGCTTGCCATGACAATTACTTCTTTATTTCAAAGTAATGGGCTCAGTAAAACTATTACTCAGATTCAGTTTAAATTTGCATACAGTGTACAGTAATGGAGAATATATATTAAAAAAAAAAAAAAAAACAGAATATAAAATGCAGTTAAAACCAACATAGCCAATTCAGAAAGATAAACTTCAAATGAACAGGTTAGGGTAAGGTTTTGATTTTAGAGGATTATGGGTTATCCTTGCTCTAAAAGTTTATTTTTTCAAAAAGACCAGAACAGATAATGAGGAAAAATAACCTTACATCCTCACACAAAGCCCAAGTATTCTATGCTCACATAATTTGACAAGTAATCCAAAGGGTTGATAATCAACGAAATTTGGGATTTTCTTTAAACGCATTTTCAAAAGAAAAAGATTAACTGATCGATGCTCAGATATGTCAAAACACATCCATTTATAATGGTTCATGAACAACACCACTGATGACCATGGTTGGTAGTAGAGTCCTCTGCACATTTGGATTGGTCAGGGTTGGACAGCCTGAACCAGAAGCCCACTTTTACAATGCAGAGGAGTAGATTAATGACACACCTCAACAAGAAACACAGCAGGCCTTGTAAATTTCTGGTGGCCATATCTTCAGGCTGTCTTTTACCCTCAGACAAACTATAAATGAAGTAGCATTAAATCAGTTGGCTTTCGGTTGTATACAAAATTCCTGGCGGTAAAGTTACTAAATCGCTTTCTGTGGCTGAAAAAAAAACGTACAGAGACATAGAACACTGTGGCTTAGATTTCATAAATTGTCAGTGAAATAAAAAGGTAATGGTTAAAACTTTACTTACTACAGGAAATCACAAGTAAATAAATACTATGTTTTATTTAAAGATTTGTGACTCTGAGTTTGAAATTATAAACATTAAGTAAATCCAGCAATATTTGGAAAATTACCCTCCTCAAGCAGGCAACTTAGCTGACCTGAGTATGTGATAAATCATAGATTATTACCATCTGTCCTGATACACACTACATGCATGCAATCAAACATGTGGCGTCTTCCATTTGAAGATTGGTTCTGACTTGTAAAGTTACACATTAACCCCTCCACACAACATCCCTCCAACACAAGCACACACTCAGGAGGTCATGGTTTGTGTTAATGGAAAGTGTCTGTGTGAAATAAATCTCAGAGCTCTGACAGTGCATGGAACAATCATAAAGCGACCAATCAGCGAACTGCAGATAACACCAAACACCAGAGATTTTTAAATCTAGATAAAACAAAAAGGTAAAAAATGCTTTACAAAGATTTTGTTTTGAATCCTGCAGCAGAGATGCTCCATAGGCATTTGTCCTTGAGGGTTCATTTCTGTCAAGTAATATAACCGCTGAAGACTGTCATGGTACAATGAGAAAAGCAGTTAAGGTCACAGATTCAAACCTCGGCACAGTCATGATAGGCTTCGACCATTGACCCTAATGCTAAATTAGCATGTGATTTTTGTCTGCTGTATTGATCTCCAAACAATAGGAAATAGCCAAGAAGTCAAAAACACTGAGCATTAACCACATCTAAAGCTGAACAAAACACTAGATTCACTTTTAATTCAAACAATTGTGCTGAATTTGCATTTACAGCATCCACTGTGTCCCAAAATAAGCAGAAAATGAAGAAACATTGATAGAATCACATATTTACTGACTTTTATCTGTGATTTTCTTAAATATAGTTTTAGCATCAAAACCACAAAAAAAGTCACTGTTTATAAAACTAAGGCTCAAAAACAAGTGACCTTAAAAATGTTTTATTTGAGCAGTCCAACATTTATGAAGACCCCACAAAATAAATGAGTGAACTGTCAAAATTCAGGTATGCATGAACTAATAACGCGCACATAAAAGCTTTGATCGTGCTTTCTCATTGTAAAGAACATTTCAGAAGTGAAAGCTGGCAGCTCAGACTGCCTGTAAAACATGTTAGGCACAATCAGCTTTGGTCTCTGAGCCACTTTAAGCCACAGTGGTTTGAGTCAGAATGGTTTAACTGCTTATTTTAATGTAACTGGTCAAAATAGACTGCAAAGCAAAAGTGATTGCACTGCGTTTGAAGCTGACAAGGTGGACTTGTTCTGACATTGTGTGACAACCTTATGGAAAGTATCTGTACTTAAGCCTTGTTACAAGAAAGGTCAGAAAAACCCATTATGAGTGAGAAGGAGCTGTCCCTGAACCAGGAGGGAAGAAAATGTACTTTTTCTTTCACCTTTGAGTTCCAGCTTTAAGGTGTTGGAACAGAATGGTGGAGCCGTCTCACAAAGCCTCCATAAACTAATTTGTGATTATTGTAATTCAATTATCTTTGGATTTGTTGAGTTTCAAACAGATGGAAGCCCTCTTATTTGTATCCAACCCACTGCTGCATCATATTAACACTCCACACTTTAATGATTATTTCTACCACCTGTGCCATTGGAAAAGAAGCATCTTCTCCTGGTTCTGTTCCAGGAGTGGAAATGGAGATGCTTTAACCTGACCAAATTAATTAGACTAGAATTCTTTGTCCCCCAGCTATTTGAATGCTCCTGTTTCTATGTGTTGTCTTTGCACTTCTGCTGTAAACCTTAATTTTTGTGTTTTTAATATGTTTTTGTGTAGGTTTTGTGATGATGGAGGAAATGTATGCTTAAAATTGCATTTCTGAGTGTTTCTTTATTTAAATGCTTATGAATCAGGAGTAGATGACAAAAGATGTTGGGAAAAGTTTGTAGCTGTGACATAGAAGCTACAATCAGCAGGTCACAAGCTCCCTGCTCTGCTCCATTCTGAGGCATACACTACAGACAAACGATCAAAGTTCGTCTTTGCTTTCCTCATCTGAGCTGGAGCTCAAAAGTGTAAAGCTGGATAGCTCTGATATTGCTCACCATTTTTGTGCACCGCTAATGTCCGATTGTTGGTGTTAGTGGCTGAAAGCTAGAGAGAATGTAAACAGATGGATGACGGGATGAGGGCTTGCTTTACACCAACAATCCCGCCTACAACTCAGTGGTAAATTTCTAATGAATGGCCTAGAAAATGGTTTCTTGATTTTGGCTAAAGATCTCGTAATAATCCATAAAAGACCACTGGGAATACTTTAACAATAGATTGAAAGACGATTGGAGAAGAACTTTCGGGGAAACATAAATAACATAAATAATATCATTTTGTGTCTGATAAAGGATGTCTTTTGTGAACAAAACGGTTGTGATGTTTCCGAACATATCTCTCAGAGCCCATGTATTTGTCAATTATGATGCATGAATCATTTTCTGTTTGTTTTGTTTTGTTTCTTACACTGCATTGCAGCTGCAACTGTCAGTTAAAGTCTTCAAGCTCAGAATAGATCAGATGGTGAAGATTTTCGATTCAATCAATAATTTACCCCCAAATACATATGGGAATGCTTCCCAGGTAAATAAATAAATAAACTCTGAAATCTTCTCTTAGATCTGAGATATTCCAGTCTCATGGCGGGACATGAAAGAGCTGCAGTGATCCACTTTTTCTTTTTTTTTTTGGTTTGCTTTACATTTAGATGACATTTTTACATGGTGTCATGTCACACATCAGAATGTAAAACAGTTTTGTGAAATCTAAAGAATCCATCTACATGTGCTGCTCTAGTGATTTTGATTTAGTGAAATTCGCCTATGATGGTGAGTGGATGATGCTGATGCACAGAATGGAGACAAGGCTCATTGCTAAAATGCCAACAGCTTCTGGAGAGATGGAAAATAGAATATTTATAGGTTTGATTAAATACTACCAAATACAGAGAAACAAAAACTAAACAAACATGAATGAATGATATGGATCTGAATTCTATATGTCACAGGTTGGAAGAAGTGTTACAATTTCTAAATCTTTGGATTGTTAAACTTGTTAAATCCTGTCTTGTTGGTTGAGTTTGGCCAAAACAAACATATTTGAACATGAAACATTAAACATTGAAAATATTGTTTTTTGTGTGAAAATCAATAATTGTGTAAGATGCTTTTGGTTCCTTTAGGTGTTACACTTGTTTTTTCGATTAAAGTGCGTAATGTTCTATTTCCAGGTTATCCTGTTTGGCTATTTGATTGTTTTGTTGTGCACAGACCTGTTTGGTGGTAATTCTTCACACCTAGATTGATTAGCAATCAGCACAGCTGCTTCCTGTTCGATAATTATACCCTCCATATATTTAGCTCTCTGGTTTCACTTGCTACATCAGACCCTTGTGTTGCTCTCTCTGCTCTGTGAGCTGCTGTGGCACAGGCTGGGATTTATGGTCTTTCTTTATTTATTTTTGGCTGTTGCTGCTGTTGCTGCTGTTGCTGCTGTTGCTGCTGTTGCTGCTGTTGCTGCTGTTGCTGCTGTTGCTGCTGTTGCTGCTGCTGCTGCTGTTGCTGCTGTTGCTGCTGTCGTCTGACTTTTGAGGTTGTTTAAAGCTTTAAAAGTTTCTAAAACCTAGTTTAAGTCACTTTCAGTAGAGATCCAAGGATGAGCGTCATGCAGCATCATTACTGTTTTAACAAGCATCTGTCAAACATCATAATGCATTGTGGCTATGGATAATGAGTTGATCATCATTATACTTTGACCTATGATTATAGTCATTAATTTTGGCAAATTAAGCTTTTTTGTTTTTGCTGTTTTAATACACATAAATAACAGGTTTGTGTATGTCCGGGATGTTTTCTTTTTTTTTTTTTTTTTTTTTTTTTTTTTTTTAAATCAATTCATCATCAGTGATTCTAAAGGAGGAAGGCTATTGAAGCCTATCCTGGTGTAAACAACACGCCTCAATGATGTTTGAGTTTAAAACTTGTTTGTGACATCCAACAACAAAAAAACCTGCAAACCTAGAGTCTGAAGAAAACTTAGAAGGGAAGACCCACTGAGTTTTTCAGATTACAAGTGTTTTGGCTGAAAAATGAATGTTATATTTCAAGTTCAATATGTAAAATTCAGCTGCAATGCAGACAAAATTAAAGCCTTGAGCGGCGTTGTATAGTTCACAGTTTCTATTATATTGTGCGAAGATGTGAAAATTGCAGAATATCACACTATGCCAAAATATGGCCATCAAGTATTAGATCCCGTGGCCATCCCATAATTTTAAAACTTTTTGGATATCCCCAGTATATGTTTTGGCTTTGTTTTTAAATACATTTTTTTGACACCCCAAAAGGTTTTGGGTGAGTTTTTGAGTATGTGACAGGGGTGCTGTGTTTTTTGCTCAGACTCACATAAAAAAAAGAAAAATTGTGAAAACAATATGGTTGTTGCTGTCCAGGACTTCTGCAGGACATGAAACTACATATTGTGAAGAAGAAGAAGTCAGAGGGCACACAAATGATCAAAGAAACAGGAAAAACCAACAGATCATGTTAAGATTTCACTTTTCAAGCAAAAATTCTGTGAAGTTCTGACTGGGGGACTCATTGTGTGGGTCCCTGTGTTTATTATGGTATGGCTAAAACTTAATGAAACTCTGCAATGTTTGTGTTTCCTGCTTCCTCTCAACAATAAATGACTAACTATAAATGTGCAGTCATTTTTATGGCTCCATAAGCCTGCAGAGTTATTCATCATCATTATTATTAGATTTCATTTTGCAAGTTTAAAATGTTGGATGGGAGGTACCAAGTCTGCTTATGGACGCGGTTTTATGATTTTGGAATTTGACTTGTCTACTGTTCTCCTATTTATAGATCTTTCACCATGGCTGGTTCTTCATCTCTTTCAGATCAAAGCTGTAAAATGTCAAAAATAGAAATATGCTTTACAACATACTGGAATTGTTTGGATAAAACTTTGCATTTAAGATCTTAATGATTAATGATGTTTACTTCAGCTATATTAATATGTGCAAAGTAAGGCTGGCAACTAAAATAAAGCTCTTTTTAGACTACAAAAGGGGTCAGTGTCAGTCTATTAACAAAATCTGTTGTTTGTGTCAAGTGAACACGAGGCTATCATTACTTACACGTCCAGTCTGTTTTTAATTACAGAAAGTAGTCTTTCCTGTGCTGTCCTCAAGCTTTTTAAAGAAGATCTGAATGCTTTACCTCTCCAAAGTAAAATAACAGAAAGCAATTACGTCTTAATTCGTCCAAACATTTTTTTAAGTGCAGACCTGGTCCTTATTCAGGACTTTCTCTTTTTTAGCTGTTCTGCACTATCCTTCTTACCAGCACACATGATCAAACTGGTGGTCTCCTCCAACAAGGCAGAAGTTACAGTATTACCTGCACCAGCTGCCATAAGCTGCCTGTTATGTGCTACAGTTGCGATTCAGAGTGAACAGCTTGGTACAAACTGAATAACAATCTTCTCTTAATGTGGGAGAAGTTAGGTTGCTACAGATTGTTAAAAGCTCAGCTTTTAAATTAAATAAAGTCCTATTTGAGTAAGGACTGGGTCTACACAGTAAACAGCAGGCTTAGATTTATTTTAAGGAGTATTTTGCAACTGGAACTTCAGTGACATCACCTATTAGTGAAAAGAACATGGGCCTGGTGTCTCATAATTATGCAATTCTTCATAAAAAGCTTTGAAAATCTCTGCATGTGAACCCTGAGCCATTGTCAGATCTGATAGAGTTTAGGTTTCCAAAAGGGTCAACATCTGCAAGAAATTTCTCTGTTCCCTGCAGTGCATCACTTCTCATTTTCAGAAAAATAAATCAGTGAATGGCTACACACATTTGCATCCGTCAAATTACTCTTCAAGACAGTCCACTACAAAACGCAAAGCCTTTCTCCTTAAATTCCCACTGTGATCATCTTTGATCTACTGTAAAAGCGTTCCCAGTGGTCTTTTAGATACGATTATGCCATCTCTAGTTATAAGAAAACAGCTGTTTTCTAGGACATGGATTCTGCAAAACAATATTAGGTCATTGGAAAGTCACCGCTGAGTCATATGCGGGGCTGAAGGCACAAAGCGATCCCTTTCCCTCCCATCAACCACAGCTGAGCACTCTGTTTACATTTTCTTCTGCTAGCTTACAGCCCCTCACACGTCTAAGATAGCACTACCAGTGCAACAAATAATGGAGAGCAATTATTGGAGCTATCCAGCCGTACAGTTTTGAGTCACATTCCAGCTCGGACAAGGAAAACAAAGACATACACGGATCTATTTGTCCACAAGTGGATGCATAAGAATGGAGCGAAACAGGGAGATGATGGCCCACTCAATGAATTAACTACATCACTAATTTACTCATTTTCAAATGGTATTTTTGTCTGCTCCTGATTTACATTGATTTGAATAAAGAAATACTCAAATATGCTAGTTTGAGCTCTATTTTCTTTTCTTATCAGAAAAATGCTAAAACAAAACAAAAAAAAAAAACATGTTAAAACACTATTTGAAATGGAGTGGGTCTTTAATGAGCAGGATTCCAATGACCAACAATGTCAGCATCCTCAATCCTACAGGCCTAATCCATCGTCGTGGCTTTATATCGTTAGATCGTTGCCCTCTGTGATTTTTCTCATTCCATTCATCTTGTTTTTGCATGTAAAAAGATCTCTACAATGACCATAACTGAAATTCTATTAGCTGTGGTTTTGCTCTGTGTCATGATTTGTGTGGTTGAGTATGATTTTGTTTTCATTTTGTCTTGTATTTATTTGCAGGCTGGTTGTGTTTCCACCCATTCACCTGTGGATCATGTTGATCAGTCACAGTTGCCTGCACTTTAATGATTAGCACACAGTCTTTAAGGACCTCTCCCTTTGACTTCAGTGTTAGCTTGTCTTGTGTATGTAAAGCAAGTTTTCTGTGTCTATGCTCTTTAAGTCATGTATTGTAAACAAATCCTTGGACTTTACTGCAGCTTTGCTTGTGATTCTTCCTGCATGTGGGTTCTAACCTACTTGCCTGACTGTGACACTCTCAATATTAATACTAGTAGGTATTGAGAAAAATAAGTAATCTGGAGTGACTCTCTGGGGACTGACACGGATGTTGTGAAAATACATCACTTGGACGTATCTCTTGCACAGTGTGGTCTGTGGTGTGTGCATGTCTAATTCAGGTGTGTTACCAGATTTGATGTGCTGCAAAAATGTTTTGAGTGGCCAGATGGTCAGTCCAAAGGCTTCAGTTTTCCATTTTCGAAGCCTTTGGGCAAAAATTCTTTCTAAGATTTGACTTTGGATTTCTGGATGGCAACTGAAGGAATTTTGAGTTCAGACGTGTTTTCTCACTGTAGTTTTCTTTTGGTATGGGGAATAGGAGCCTGTTGTGAAATTGGTAGGGACTTTAAAACGTATCAATATATTTTGGAGGAGTTTTAGTCTAAGTCATCACAGGATTCCATTTTTCAGTGCAATTGGACTTTAAATCCTTGTCCAGTAGACACTTCCCGGCCCATTAGACTGGCTTCTTTTCAATTTCAATTCAATTATAATTGAATAGCCCAAAATCCCAACCACAGTCGTCTCAATGGGCTTCATAGCAGTAATTGTAAAGTAAACGTGAAATCATAAGGATCACGAATGCATAGAATTCAATAGGAAAGTTCTAAACTGAACTAACTAAACAGACAAGCTTCTTTTATTATTTTAAAAATCCCCTCGAAGTCAGCGCTAGAAAAATATTTATTCCACTGGAAACTTGTAGAAATGGAGATGTTTGTGTTTAGGACTGTTTAAAGGAATGCTTCAGGCCTATCTAGCATGATTACATCATTTGCCCTCCCGACTCTCACAGTAATAGCCTCCTATCTGAGGGCAGGATCTGAAAAGTGCTGCCTGTGGCTTATTCATCCAAATAAATGCGACAAAGAAGACATTCTATTGTTTCATTTTTGTCCCTTTTCCTCTCTCAGGGAGGTTTATGGCAGTACAGCAGTCCAAATAGTTTTCACATTACAGGTTGTACTTTAAACTATCTCTGTGTGATTCATAAAAATAAAGTTGCTGTGCTTTATGTTTTAAAGTGTTTCATTTCCCTTGACATGTTTAAAGTTTTCCTACACAGATGTGTGGTCCCAGGCACAGTGTTGGCAGTCAGTCTGCTTGGTGAGCAATTGTCCCAAACAAAAGGTGTCCATAAAAACAGTCACCCACCAAATTTTAAATACTCTCCCATTTCACAAAGGTTCAATTAAATCCTTAGTTTAAAAGTTCTACCTGGGTTTTCAACAGATTACGTGATGTTATTCATATTTCAAATAAGATAGTAGACATGTTTATTAATGTGGTTGGAAATAAATAAAAATAAAAAGTTAAATGTTTGCAAATCAAAAATCCATAATTATATTTTTTCCATGAACGTTGATTAGATTTAGGCGACAAAACGTTTTTTGTGTGTCTTGATTATAAAAGACTATCATGGTTTTTAATCACAATTCCTCCATTTATCATTTATACCAAAAAGTCTCTGTTTGCTTCAGCTGAGACTCCAGGTGCTCATGGGTTCAGAGTGGATAAATCATGCTTAGAAAGTATTGATCACTAATGCGGCTTTTTATAGTAGTACTTAGCTGTCGTTTTTCTCATCCCGTTTAATTCATCTACCTGTTTCCGTCACTGTTCCGTGCTTGTTAATTGCCTGTTTGGTTCTGGGGGCTTCTAATAATATCCCATAATTATTTCCACTCTTGATTTCTAATAATACCCCACAATTATTTCCACTCCGTTGACTTTTGAGAATAACTCAAAATTATTTCCACTCTCCTGCTTCTACAGCTGCATGGGGAGAGTGACAGGTGCGAGATGCTAGGGCAGTTAAATGCTTTAGAGTGGAGCCAAAAAACTATTAAATCCAGATATTTGCTATCTTGCTGGAGCTTACACGACTGGATTCAGTATTTTTCGTACAATAAATAATCTCTCGGGAAAAACGGGCGATACCATCTGTTCCTTGTATCACAGGTCCTTCAATTTCATAAATAAGAGTGTTTTTTTCCTAAAAAAAATCAGGGTTGGGCTTGTTTAAGGCAGGTTGGAAAACAACTGGAACTAGGTCAGTCAACCAGATAACTAATGGGTAGTTGGTTACAAAAGCAAATCAGGTTTTATTCTCCTCAATGCAAAATGACCTAGCTTTACAACAGCCTGACGCTTTTATTGTGGTATCTTCAGTGCCAGTGAAAGTGTCTCTTAGCAGAGCAGTATTCAGTGCTGCTTCACCTACTTTTAAACCCTTAAATAACCCTAAATTTGCATCTTACATTGCAATCATAAATTTTGTAAAGTTTTTCTTTCTTTGATATAGAAATCTTTGAAAATTTAAATTGTAATTAAAATTTCAAGATGAGGCTACTGACTATATAGGGAACTGGATTGAGTGACCCCTCGCCACACACATTTCAAATAGGAAGTACCTGCTGGTTCCAAAAAGACTAAATCCAATAGAGTTCTATTGATAAATAAACAACTAATAATAATCCTATTTATTTTTGTATTTTTTCTGTAGTGGCGTTATTCAAGTTACTGTAACAGTAACAGTATGTGGACTCGTGTTGAACGTTAAAAACATTTGATTGACAGATTCTCCAGAGCCTACTTTCAAGTTAAAGGGGTGTTGACTTTCAATAAGCTCACTCCTGATTGGCTAGAATGGTTGTAATAGAAACACTGACTCAAACAGATTTGAATCAATCACTGCTTACTGAGAATTTCTGGTTCCAGCATAGCAACATTGTGAAAAGTCATGAACAAATTGTGACTGAATTTATTTTATTTTGTTGGAAAAGAAAGTTATTAATTTTCTTTCTGTGATATCACACTCACTGGGTCAAGTTTTCACATACAGTCAATGGATGAGGCACACAAGCGGTGGAAAGACAAATTGGATTATGTGATGTAATTCTGATTAAGAGGTTTTTGATCATGACCATAAACATTGACAACTGCTTTGGTGCATTGCTCTTCAGTGTATCCTCACTCCTAAACTCCCATTTTTTCTTCCAGGTTAGCTCCAAGATGAAACTTCAGCAGAAAAGACTTATGGGAAATCAGCCCTCTATGCCATTAATTTCTCCCAGCAGTTTGCTTTTATCTCTATTTAAAATAACAAACACAGTAATTAGCCACCCTGAGCTGAGCCGGCAGAGGAAGAAAGGAAGGTCTCTGTGGTTGCTGGGTTGTGTTCTCACAGGTCGGTTCACATAACCTCGGTTTGGGGACTTGACATGCTTTTTTGTGTTTCCTTCATGCACTCGTGCAGATAGAGTAGTCAACTATTATGCAATCATTTGGGACAAATTGTTACCGTAGTTTGTTTAGAAAAGAACAAAAGGAAGGGGTTTGTTAAAGGTTGGCAGATAACAGGTTTTTTACTCTGCCTGGTGGAAATTTCAATGACACTTTAAGTTAATAATGCATGCCCCTACAGAGGGCAGTAAGAAGATGAAAGGATCATTCATCCGAAATTCCTTAAGATGGTCGTCTCTTTTAGCCTCAGTTGAAATCAGTCAGCTGGCCTCTGTAAAATAAGATTTAAGACATAATGAACAAAGACCTCCAGGACAGGAGAAAGCAGGAATTCCTTACTGGATACTTTTTATACGCTGTGTGACAGACTGAATGCATCTGCTTCATTAGTCCTGACAGGTAAATGACAGTGCACTATCATGCCCCGCATCTTCAGACTGCTCTGCGTACGTGTGCCTGAGGATAAGAGCATGCTTTTAGGATTCATCAGTGTTTTATTTAAGCGGTAAAGTCGACTCGGACAAAGTGTAGCTAAATATAGTACAGCATATTCATTGACATTCCATGTGGCAAAGCCCCTAATTTAATAGACGACCAAGAGGAAAATATTTCCCCCGGAGACTGTTTTTCATTTTTGCCGCAAAAATAAAAAATGAAACAGCACTTAGTATAATCAGGTGGCTTCCAAAAACTGAGAAAAGAGACAGTTTTTTATATTAATGTATGCGATTGAAAACACTCAGCAGGCCTGTGTTTGATGCTCAAAAACAACAGAATGAAGTGAAAGCATTAAAAAACATGGTATTGGACTTTTAGAATGAAACGGAATGAAACACATATTAAAAAATCAATAAATGGGTTGATACAAAAAGTATGTAAAAGATTTAATCTGCAAAAGTTAATTAATTGTATGGTTTGCATGCATGGTGAATGAATATTACTTTGTGTTGAGTTGATGTGAAGTCTTGCAGTTTTAATATTAAATTAAACCTTATACATAATTTAGTGATCAGTTTCTTTTATTGTTGGATATTCAATTTTTTGTCAAAAACCCCAATCTATCTTATAAGTTTTGTAAAATGTTCTAAAATCTCAGTACTTTCTATGATAGTGATTTCCCAAATAACACATTTTCTGAGTGACTTTAAAGAGAAAAGAAAGTAAGTAATTCTAGAAATAGTACACTTTTATGAAGGTTCATCTCTTAGTTTTAAATGCTAAACACTATTAATAATAATGGGTAAATTATTAGCAAGGTCTAAATTAGTTAGAAAGTCATCAACATAAAGAGAGACTTGCTGCTCTAATCTAGACCCTCTTGTATGATGTCATTAAATACCCACTCTGATCATTTTTTGAGGCTATTTTATAGCCTTCCTGGTGCTCTTTTGATTCTTATTATGCTGAGCAGCAGTATTTCATTAGAAATCATCTCTGAGTTGTGAGTTGGACTTTTGGGACAGCCCCCCTTTCCCTTGTTTGTTGCAGAGCAGGAAGCCTGTGGCCCACCCAGCGTATTTTTTACATCACAAATGTGCTCATTTTCAAAAAGCATTTTTTGTCTTCTTCTGGTTTACAGCAATTTGAATAAAGAAATACAGAGAAATGCAATTTTAAGCTTAATTTTCTTCTCCTCTATCATCTGAAAATAACACAAAATCAAAAACACTAAAAACACGATTTCTTTATAGTGGATCATTATTAGAGGGGCTGAATCATACAGTTACTGAAAGAGCCTGAATATTGCAATGAGAAGAGAAAACAGAGGGCAGCTTTATTCTTGTGACATTGCTTTACTTTGGATTTTTATCATGTAAAATAAAGAGAGATGTTAGAAATTGAGATTTTGCATGGACACTGAGAGTCTGAAGCCACTTCACACAGATGGGGGTCACAAAGAGCCCATTTCAGCTGTAATTGAATGAGCCAGTGTTCAGGACCTTTACCCTAGGAGGAGGTGTTGACTGCATCGCGATGCAGGCTTCACCTTGAGTCTCGCTTGACCCGCTTATGTTATGCATGAGTAATGCAAAACATATTTTTTCAAAATGTTTGGATTCCTATTTTGTTTAAAATCAACATAGAACCACTCTTGCAATATTTTGAACTACCTGTAATCAAAGCTATTGATGAGGTCAGAGGTTTTGTTTGCCATTCCTTTAATTCACAGTTCAAGGATTAAAAAAATGTATTTATTTACTTTTTTTTCTTGTCCTATCCAGTCCTTGTCAGATCAATGATTTTTTAAACATAGTTTTAGTATTTTGCACACTTTTTGCACATCCACGTTTTTATTTGAATCCTATTTTACTAGCATGTGTAATACACAAATATTTATTTTGCTGTGTTTAACCTTCCCTTTTTGAAAGGTCAACAACCCTAATGAACATTTCCAGCGTTTTTATAGCAGAAACTTCACAGTAGTGCATGGAGGTCAACAGGTAACGTTTTCTTTTTTATATTTTTTATTCAATCAGTAAATTACACTTAATCTTTGATTCATAAGCCTATGTTTCCATTTTATTTCAAATTAAGAGATGCTGTTTGTGGATAAGTACCTTTAAAGCACTGAATTTATTTCTAGGTGTTTTTATGGTTGGCATTCGTTTACATGCTTTTTTTTTCTGTCCCTTAGCACAACAATTTTTGTTTTTTGTGTGGAAAGTTTACATTTTTGGTAAATAGGTCACACCCTAAACTTTTCTCACAAAACCTGTCTAAGGAGGAACATTCAATCTCAACCGTGAAGGATAGAGACAACTCTGTGCACAGTTCTTCTCAAAAATGCTCTTCCAGTCGTTGACGGTGGAGGGTTTTTCTCATGGGTAAAAAAAAAGTTATGTTCAAAATCCTATAAGAATCATTTGAAAGCTCTACTCAGAATTGTTCCACATTCTACATCTTGACAGTAGACTATTGAAGAAAATTTGTTTGATAGGGGAGACCGTTTCAGTAGATTTTGATTGACTTCCAAAAACTAAATATTTATCTTGTAGTTAGTTATCTCAGTCCATTTTCCTTTTTAGAGACGTTTATCTTGTTTCCTAGTGATTGCTGGTTTGTTAACAACCATTTGACTCCATAGGTTGTTGTTATTGCAGATCTCCAGCTGCTTTTCTTTTCATAATGATTTTATATCTTTTGAAGCATAAACCGTCGTTGAATTTTCAGCAGTGAACTATCATTTGAGCTGTGATGTGACAGGTTTGTGATCAAAGCGGGTAAGTTCTTTTGTATAACTTCATCTATGGGATTTTTGATAAATGTGAGAAACGCCACAGATTTCCAACAGGGTGAGATAAATTTTTAAATAAATGCTTCATTTCTGTCACACGAAGAATGAATGAAACCAACATTTCCAACAAAGTAGAAGCCAAAAAAAGAAAGAAAATCGTTTAAATCTTATCTGCGTTTGTGTTTTCAGACAAAACCTAAGCATCCCAGGTTGAATTTTGGCTCAGACGTTGACACAAATACGGTTAGCAAGAAAACATCCTGGCAAGCAGCAAGAGATATCTGGGGAGGCAGATATAACTGGAAGCTAATCATGCCATCTTTATCTCGCTGTGCTTGGTTGACAAGCCAAAAGAGTCATCAAGACATGAGGATTTACTGAAGATTTGCTGAAGCCAAAAATAGTTCATGGAGCAAAGGATGTGGCTTTTACAATCAAGGTTTGCTTCCTGATGTTAGTGATTACAGAAGATAAATAAACGATTTATCAGCTGGAACATCTTTGAATATTAACCCCATTTTTAACAGCATTACTATATTTTTGACAAAAGAATTTATCAAGAAAATGCTAATTATTATCGTTTAGAAGTACCAGGCTGCCTGATAAAATTCAGGCTCAAACAGTTCTGAGAAGGTGAGGAGACAGCCATCTGTCAAACAGCTAGGAGAGCTCCCTTGAAGAGCCTTAGGCAACTTTTGACATTACATGAATGAAAATAGGGAAAAGTGTTTACATGTTTGAATAAATAAACAGAAAGACAACACAATGCCACTTTTTCTGTGTAATTCTAGACACTATGAGGGTCTGCCACCCTCAACATTTAACCATTTGGTTAACCATTTGGTTAAATGTTGGGTTGATTTCTCACTGACAACAATGCAATAGGAGCCACAAAATCTGACTTTCACCTTTAAAAAAAGAAGACACTGGTTTGTATTCATGCTATTATTGGTGTTATAATAAATATAAATGAAAAGTTTTTTTTTTCATTTACATGTTTGTTTTTTTTTGGGGGGGGGCATCAAGAGAAAACAGCTTTTTTTCAAAATATGAAATACATGTATGCAAAGTATTTCATGTTTTAAAAAAATGCTGTTTACAAAGGTTTACTTGACTGCCTTCCAAAATAAAAGATCCATAGTGCCACATAAAATCATCTCAATGGAGCAAATGTGTGATTTCAGCAGTAATAATGAAAAAAACTTTTTAAAATGAAAACCTTTTTTAAATTTTAATCAAAGAGCCACAATAGAGGAGTCGAAGACGCACACGAAATGTAATAAAAAATACCAAGTTCTTCAGTGGTTTTTTTGATTCTTCTTGGACTTTGAGCTGTGGCTGGGAGGGTGACTTTTTAAACATGTTTTTTTTTGTAGTTACTTTAAATGTGTGAAGATTGAAGCTCAGTTTTTGAGATCACAATAACTGGTGAGACACCACAATAGAGTCAAGTCATTCAGTAGATATTGCTCCTCAAAATTTGCCTGCTGCTCCAGGTGAAGTTTAAATAAATTATGTGAAGGAATTGATTAAAATTCTGAAACCTTCTCTGGTGCAGGAGCAAAGACGACTTTAGCCTCACATCCATCAAACTGAAAACTGAGAAACACTGCAAAACTTCTGTTCCTTCTGCCCTTCCATCTCAATTTTTCAAAACTTTTTCTTCCTGCTCCTAAACTGAGAGAATCGCTCATTTGAAAGACTCCTACCATTTCAAATAAATATGAGAGTGAGTTGGTTAGACATTTTATCCAAAGGAAGATGTTTCATCGCAAGGTTCTGTGGTGGTTACTAAAAAAGCACACAAAAATCCACCCTTTTTGAATCCTTGCTGGACTTCAGACTTTTAACTGATCCAACAGAGGAATCTGATAGATAGTACCTTCACAAACAAGAAAACACTCTGCATAGACAGAGTCTGTTAATCTGATTTTTGATATTGCTGTGTTTCCATTGAGCTACCTTCTGGCTTTTTTTGGAAGTTTTCATTTGTTGTCATTCCACCAAAACCCCAAATGTGCTCTTTTGGTAAATAGGTCACACCCTAGAAATCTGCAACTTGTCAACTAGTTTGCTCAAAATAAGTTTACATTTCTTTGCTCTCCTATTTCAGTCAAACTGCCCCATGACTTTTGAATTTAGTAAATGAGTTAACCCTTTAACACCAGAGCTTTAGCGCCAATGTTGACATTCTTTTGTCTACTGAAACTCTTCAACCATTTATGCAGTTTATTTAGTTTTATTTAACCTTGAGGTGTCATTAAGATCCATTGATCTATTTTTCAAGGGAGTCCTGGCCAAAAGGCAAAAAAAGTTACACACACCTTAGACGGATTTAAAAACATTAAAAAGTTCAAAAAACAGCAACATGTTAATAATTTCATTTCCAGATCCTTCATAATAGCGTCAAAATGTGGTCTAGACATGAGTAATTGAGTACCGGTAAAAAAAAGTATTTATTTCTGGCTGATGCTGTTGCAGAGACAAGCAGCTTTGCACCGTTATACGACTTTTCAGGTAAATCATATGTTGGACATCGGTGCAAAGCCAATATAAAAAGGCCACTTTTTTCTCTATCAGAAAAGGTCAAAAAGCATGTGTTACTTTGGTGTTGCAGGCGACATCTCTAGGCTGGTAAATAAGGTCTAGGATAACCATGTGGGGAGCATAAACACCAAAACACTCATGCCAAAAATAAAAACAGAAAAAATGACAGAGGGTTATTTTGCTTGGTGTCCTGAGCTGAACTCAAAATACTCCTACACCATTTATGACCCAGAAGACTTTCTATGGATAACTTTTCTACACAGCTCACATCACCAGCATGTGACATTCTGTGCCTGCTTTCAGGTTTTCATGTTCAATAAATTCTTAACTTCTGCTCCAGTCCAGACAGACCCCTTTATCGTAATGTGTATGCATTTTTGTTGCACAGCCTGTTTTGCCAACATCTAGGTCTGGCATGTTTTGGGTAATTGGTAGAAAGGTACTGTTGGACATGTGACATTGTTACACACTATCGCGTTTTGCAGTCTAAAACCTCTAAAAGGTAGTCAAGTGTTTTGTTCCAGAGAACAGAACAGAACAGAGGTGATCATGGCAGCCAAATTAGCCGTAGTGCATGGTCAAAGAGGCTCTGACACTGAATGAATGTGTGCTGTGAGAAGCCTGTGCGGTCAAGTGTTCTTCTGTATAGCAATGACATTTCATACATGAAATCATCAAACTAGAAGGTGGTCATTGCTGAATATGTTTGACTCTTTCCCTTTTGAATCCAGATCTTCTGAGTTTGATTTCATACTTTTTTTTTAATATTGCACTCTGCAGACATAAACAGTCTGGAAATGGGGTCCATGATTGCTTTCAGGGTTCAGCACAAACCTTCAGCATATTAGATCCATATTTTCATTTAAAGCCTAAAACAATATCTTACAAAATCGAGCATTAGTTGAAGCACATTACCTCTATTTAAGTTAAAGGTTCTTGCAAAGAAAAAAAACATTTTCCTGGCATTTTATTTAGTTTAAGTGCATATTTGATAAGATATGCAGACAAAGATCAAATGCAGAGAAGGTCATTGTGGCTGCTGAGCTGCTTTCTCAGGAAGCCCTGCTCAGAGGAAGGAATTTTAAAATTTACTTGTCTGATATTCAGACTATTTTAGCCTTCATGTTAATGCTTATAGGTTTAGGTAGATCTAAGCGCTGTTTATTTGACCCAGACACTGCACACACACACACACATACATACACAGATTTAGGTGATTGAAGAGCTGCTTGCTCCCACTGGAAGCATAAGGGTGAATCTGATTGTTTCTTCCAGAGCTCATCTGCTCCTCCAGAGTCTGTGCTGGTGCATAATCAGAGCCAGACACGTCTAAAGCCGAGCAATTCCAAACATGCAGGACCACTTTAGAGAAATCCTTTATTTCTGCTCTCCTTTCTGAATATGCAGGCATGATTTTCAGGTAAAGCTCAAAGCAGCAAGTTTTGCTTTTTTTTTTTTTTTTACACCAAAGTCTAGGCCATCAAATTCTCAATTTCGGCTATTTAGACACCGGAATTTGCTTGTCTTGTAATAATTGACAGCTTAGCTTTTTTTTTGCATTGATTAACTTAATAAAATAAATCTTAAATTTAACATTTCAACTATTGTTAAGTCTCATACCTGTGGGGTTGGGGTTTTTTTTGCCCAAAGATATAGATGGTTGTGTAAAAAATATAATAAATAAAATATAAATAGTTAGGGCTAAAAAGAAAAAAAAGAAAAACAAATACTTTCTAAGAACTTTAGTAAGAAGCACACCAGGGGTACTTACCCAGAACCCCCTGGTTCTTGCCCATCAAAGTTTTTTTTTTTCTTTTAAAATTCCTGAGTTTTGTTGTAATCTTTTCCTTGACATGCCTAAAAGTGATGAAGTGTTGTTTATGCAGCATCTAAATAATCCATCTCTTTTCAAACGTGCATGTACTGTTGAAATTAAAACGAAGAGACAAGCGTTGTAAATGACTGTCCTCCATGCAGCTGTTTGTGCAGATGACAGTTTTTATGAATAAAACACAATGAACGGGGCAAATGAAAGGTGGTAGGAGCTCTGGGACCAGCTTTCAGCCTGCATTCTAGACATTGAAAAAAGATTTTTCTCTTGGCAGATGTTTTCTTCAGCTGTGGGAAAATTCCTCAGATGTCATTAGGGGAAGCTTCTTTCTTCCGGTCATACACAAAAAGTGTAAGGAAAAACACGAGGAGTGAAGTTCACCCCCAGAGCAGAAGGTTGAAAACAGACCATCATGAAAAGATGTCTGGGGCATTAGTCAGTTTGATCAACCTGTTAAAACTGTCCACTTAAATATTAGTAATAGTACATAAAAAAACTACATTCTGTCTCTTGTTTCTTTTTTTTTTTTATAGGAATTTGCTTATTTTATATATGTGTCAATTTTGGAAGTAACTCATTATTCTTTCACATTGATATTTTAGAAGTTACCGTATCCAAAAAAATTAAAAAATGATAATAAATGATCATAAATACTTCCTATCATGCTCGTTCACTCATATTCAATTTGTTCTGTCAGCTATTTTCAGCAGTAAGTATATAAACACATACATCAGCTGTTAGTCCAAGTTTATTTTTCTGGGCTCACATTTTCTTTTTAAAAAGCCAAATTCCAGCTTGGTGATACTTTATCATGTCTCTCTAAAACAAGCTTGCTTTGAAAAATGGCTTCTCTTAAAAAAAAACTGCAAAATATTTTTTCAGGTTTTTCCGAAGCACTGACTTTACTTTTATGAGCTTTTACAGTTCATGTGTTTCTCAAGTTTATACGTTTTTTATTTTTAGGATTTTTTACATTTAGCCACACATTTCATTTAATACTAGATCATTGTGCATAATGTAAGTTGTATATTATTTAAGGCTCACATTTGTGCTTGGTAAGTATCCATAACGTAATTTTAAAGATTTCCACTTTTATTTCCAGACTAACACGTTTTTGTCTCCCCATCTTTCTTTCACTGTCTTGTGTCGGGTCTCCTTTGTTCGTTTTGTCCCCACTTCTGTTCGACACATTTTCTCTCAGTATGTGCTATCAAACGTTCTACAGTCCTGTTGTAAATAGTTGTTTTTTTTAATGGAAAAAAAAACTTTGACTGTAGCCTTTTGTCTTATAAATAAATCCCTAAAGTTGACATGTCATTTCCTGCAAACCTTGAAAAGGGTCAGGAGGTTTAACGGTTCACAACTTAAAACAAAAAGGTGAAAACCCACGGGATTAGATTATAGGGAATGATAAGGCTGTAGTAATGAGCACATAATACAATTTCAGATCAGTTGAAGGCCATCTGTTCTTGCAGGAGAAGCAGTGCCGTTGCTGGACCACCCAAATAGCTTTTTCAGAAATCCTTCAGTTAAAAAGGACATTTTTTTAACATTTTGCATAACCCACTGTATGGAATGCTGATAAAGACCACGCAAGCAGCACTAAATGTTTTTTTTTTGTTTTGCTTGTGAACTAACACTGTATATTTACATTTTATTTAGTGGCAAAGGCATTCATGAATATGAATCCATAAAAAATGATAATAAAAAAATGATATAGCCTAAACTACTGGAATAACCTATTGGTTTAAGAGTTTCTGAATATGTTTCCAATTATTTTTTGCTTGTCTTCATTAAAAATGTAATTGCTGCATGAATAGCAAACACAGATACATGGTGTATATTTTTTTGTTTGTTTACAATTGTTTTCCAGTTTTTTTTGTGTTAGAACTCTTTGTTTTATTCCTCTTTTGTTTAATCAACATCTGCCCGGTCGCTGGTCCTGCTAATGTGGACCTCACTACTCCACAGGCACAAAAACATGCTCGCGTGCAACCTCGCAGTTGCAACCAGTGATTGCGATCACATCTTGTATTTTTGAACAAGTTTGGAAGTTGGGAAAGGGGGAAAAGGAAAAAAAAGAAACTCATGATTCAGACTATTCTTTAGAAAACAGAGGAAAGCAAAGTTGCAAACATGATTTTATCTTTTTACATTTTCAAGTGGAAAATTGGAGTAAACACGAGGGAGCCATCCAAGTCCAAGGTTTGACTGATGAAAAAGAAACAAGGTAAAAAGAGGGGATGTTTTGGTTGATAGTATTGTCATTCATTAAACAAAAACTGTAAATAGTTTCAAGAATTTTGTTCTTGAAATTCCATAAAAAAGCACAAGATGTCAAGAAAAATATGTCCACATTTTCACAAAATGTACGCCTGCCTGGTTGAATTTGTGAGCAAAGTGCTAAATATTAAAGCTGCAGGCATGAGTTTTGCTGGCATAAAAGGTAAAGCAGAGAGAACTATTAGGGCCTGTCCTACCGCAACACATCACCAAGGCAACCAAGTGCTTTTCTGATCTTATCCAGCCAAAACCTTCCTTACTAGAGTGAGCAAACGCACAACGCGTAACTTTTGAGCGGTTTCAGATGGCTAGAAATTCCCTTAAAGTAGAAGAAATAGCAAAATGTGTGCGAGAGAAAAGGTCAGCATGAATGACAGAAACTAAAAAGAACAACTGCTGGAGCAGGATTTTTGTGGATTTGTTCTTGAAAGTATATTCAATTCTGTCAAAGAAAAGAGGAAAAAAAGAAAAACAGTTGACAGTGGAAATAATAAAAGAAAACAGGGTTAAAGTTATCAGCCCCCTGATAATTAATAAACAACGTTGCAGCTTTTCTGACTTCATCTCCTTTTCGGTGGTTCAGACATACCTGTTCTGAGGGGTTTAAAGCCTGAATTTCCTCATGAGAAATTGTTCAAGCTGAGCCATGTTTCATGGGGTTTCTGTGTTCTGATTTTAACCTGGGGCTCGCTAAGAATGAGAGCCCCGCAAGTATTCTGATTTCAGGTTCTCCTAATAAAGCCAGAACATTGTTTGATTGAAGAAATGACAAGCAATGCAATCAGTTTTATCTGTTCTTTCCAGACACAATCGGAAAGTTATTCTGTCCAGTTAATGAAAGCTTTGATTACTAAAACCAAACATCTATTTCTAATTGTTTTGGCTTGGGCTTTCAGAGCTGTAATAATTCTAGCCATCTGGATTATTTAACATCAAGCATACATGGAAGCTAAATAAGTGTCTGCTGCTATAGTTACAGTAGCTGTTCTTCATTCTGTGTTACGCTAAGACAAAACTACCCTCCCACTTTTTTTTAAAAATTATTTTTAAAGATTTACCAGATCTTTCCTTTTTCCCAAAATACTTTTTTTCCCCCTTTTCTTTGCTTGGCATTCTCCAGAGCGGTGCTGCTCCCTCTCAGCTGCTGCAGGCTCATTCAACACCTAAAAACACACACCAGTTGTCTTTCATCCGGTATGTTAGCTCTCCTCCCTTCACTTTTCCCTATTACCTGCCTTCAACCTTCTCCATCAACAGAAATCTACCTGCTCTCTGATTTTTTTTGTATTTCCCCTGATCACCAATGGAGTCTTACTTTCTTGTTGATTTGGTTGTATCCAGTGCTGTTTTTTTTATATATTTTTCTCAGTCTGTCATATGTTAACTGGAATTTTCACTTTTTGGACAAGTCAGCCAAACTTGTCCCATGACTAAAGAATAATAAAAAAAAAAGCTAAAGAATTGACATGTAAATGTGGCAGTACCAAGTGATGGCAATATCAAGTAGAAGGAACATGAGAAACTGGAGAAAACCTGGAAAGTGAAGGTGACAGTGGTGGCCGTGGTAATTGGAGCACTCAGGGTAGTAACCCCAAGCTGGAGGAGTGGCTACAACAGATCCAAGGAAATTTAGGAGATTTGTTAATATAATTTTGAATGAGTTTTGAACTCTATCAGTTATGATACAATGTTGATTTTGTAAGTTTTTGCCAAAAGAAATGTTAGTTTGAGATGCAAAAATAATGACACACGTGTTTTGATGTATGCCTTTTTAACACGGTTAAACCAGATTATAAAGAATTATTTCAGTACAGCAGGTAACCAAATGAATAGCAAGCGATGAGTTATTCTCAACATAAATTTTTAAAAGTTAGCAAAAACAGATCAAATCAAAAACAAATGTTATTTTTAAGGAAGGTTATGGTCATGCTAATGAGATTGGCAGTTTCAGAAATGCATGTATCAAATATGATATGAATGGTTGCATAGGGTTATGCTCATTTGCAATAAAGGTACTCATCATGAACATTTCACCACCATACACTACTGTTTTTATGAACTAGGCTATTGATTGCAATCTTGAGTTAAATTACTTTTTTTTATTTTTTACCACATGCAGAGCAGTGGATTGTTTGTTCCTTTTTAAATGTTGTGGTTTGTTACAATGCAGGGTTGTCCCAGGATTTCTGTTCTTCAATGGAACAGAATTTTAAAAGCTAATCTCTACATCATGGAAGCTTATTCAGTTCAGAACCATCTTCCAGATTAACGTTTAAACTTCATTCACTCTGGAGAATAGAAATCCTGTGATAATGTGACCTGGATGAAGGAGAATCTTTGCAGAGATACAGGGTTGTGGCAGCCAGTGCTGCTAGGATAGGTTATGCACCTTTTCTCTGACAGAATTTTCTAGAATATAAATAACTATAGCAATCAGCCAACCCCTACATTTTTTGTTTAAAAAATTGCTGTAATGGAAGCTGAAGAATGCAATTTATCAGTTGGTGGGATTAGCAAAGAATGATAAGTGAATTTTGGACCAAGAAATAAAATCTTGATTATCTGTAAAAAGCTTGGATTTGAAAGAGATTGGTCTTCCTGTGTGTGTGTGTTGATCTTACTGATAAATCTATTCAGTAATTCCATTAACAGTACTTTGGAAAGAACACTGGAACTATTTATCAGTTCAGCTTCCTCCAATTTACTGGCACACCGTTAGTCTAACAATAATCAGTGGTGCATGACTACAGGTTGTGGACGATCAATAAAATGTAGTATTAGCTTTTCGGAAGTGGTGCTGGCATCCTGCTGATTGGTGTGTAGGCTACGCATTAGTGCCCACTGATGCCACGCTTGTGGTTGTGGTCAGAGTGCACTTCCCAAAGATTGTTGTAGTTCTTTTTTTTTTTTTTTTTTGGCACATCTCGTCAGTGGTCGCCACAGCGAATCAGCTTTTACTGAGTTGCATATTCGTTTTGGCAGAGATTTTTACGTCGGATGCCCTTCCTGAGACAACCCTGTATTTTTCATGTCCGTAAGGATTGTTCTTAAATTGTAAGAAAGCTTTACAGCATTTTACAGCAGCCTTAGCAAAAACTGGCAAACGCATGTAGCGATTAGATGCTAGCATGTATCAGTAAGTTGCCAACCACATTTGCGATGCACTAATGCACAAATACTTAAAAAAAATCAACTTAAGGAAGAAAAAAGCAATTAAAAAGATAATGGTGCAACTCACAAAAAAAAATTGCAATTGTCCTTTAATTAAGTTTGGGAGTTGCACACATCAAAAGCAGATTTTTGTTTAAAAGATTGCGATTACACAACATTTTTTGTAACTTCCTGTGGGAAGTCAGTGTTGAAGAAAATTCAATTTCATTCAGTCTTCAAGTGAAATTAAATGATGTGAACTTTTTTAATACCCCCCCATCTTGAAAGAGCAAAATAAGTCATTCTAAAAACCTTTTCTACATCTCAAAAACCAATTTCCTTGTGCTTTTTCTACATTTATACACAATTGTTCATCTGGTTGCTTGGTTTAAAGTTATGCTTTGATCCTCTCAGAGCTCCATAGTCTGTTACCATAAATTTAGAAGATAAGGGTCAGATGAAAGCAGAAATCCTCCATCTTATTAACTTGTTTCATAAGCACACGCATGTAAATGTTCTTGTCCTTATGATGCTTGTTGACACTAAAATGCAACACTCATTTTTAACATCTGGATCATAACAAAATTGGATGATTGCAATTTTCTTTTTCTCAGTGCATGTAGAGTGGCTGTGATCCGCATGAAATCATAACAGTGATTACCGTTGCACTACAGTCATGCTTTTTCAGCTTTTGCACATGGTAAATAAATGCTAATTTAGGTTCCAAAAATAAAACGTAAGAATTAAGATGGCTTGCTAATATTAGAAACTATAGATTGGGAGCAGCAGAAAAACAGTTTTCTGCAAACCAAAAGCTTAAGGTCCCCAGAAACTGATCTAGCTTTAGATGCATGATGTCTGATCTTTTTTTTTTTTTATTTCATTTTATTTAATTCTTTAGTTTGGCTTTAATTAGTTAAATTGTTAGAAGCTAGAATTAGAAATGTTTCCATCTCAGCCAAAACTCTGCAACTTTTTTATGGCTTAATCTTTTAATTCCAACAAAAGTAGCAAATGTCAGATTTTTTTAAATTAGTTTAAGACTTGTAAATTAATCCTGGCAGTACTGAGAGCAAATCGTGCATTGGCTAGCCTCTATGATCATTACAGCCATTATTCTAAAATCACACTGAAGACCTGTTGGTTCATCTGACAACATTACAATCTGGATTTGTCTATTGTATTCAACAGCCGCAAGAAATGTCTGTGGTTCCAGGGATCTTTTAGCCAGATATTAGCTCCAGATAGAAAATGGCATTTTACCACTCGTCTGTTATATAAGACTGAGTGTGACCTGACTCTAAAAGCAGGGCCATGCGTCATTGTGTGTGTCAGAATGGGGTCGACTCACAAGGTGTCTACAGTGGTTGATGGCGTCTGAGTGACAGAGTGACGGAGAAGGATGAAAGGGAGCAGTATGTGCCTTAAAAGAGAGGCGAAGGCTGTGAATGGCAGGTAATGAAATCAGCTGTGAGGGTTCTTAGCTCAGCTATGAGTAAGAAAGTGTCAGTAGAAATCTGCAGGTTTTATCCACAAAAACAGGCGGGGGTGTAGAAACAATCATTTAGAAAGTGAGCTGAGAAAACACAACCTGCATGTGAATGAATATGGAGCATTTATAGCTGCCTTTATCATTTCTATTTTTAAATATTTATTTTGTAATCATGCAGAAGATTAAACTATATAGATGGATGGATGGATGGATGGATGGATGGATGGATGGATGGATGGATGGATGGATGGATGGATGGATGGATGGATGGATGGATGGATGGATGGATGGATGGATGGATAGATAGATAGATAGATAGATAGATAGATAGATAGATAGATAGATAGATAGATAGATAGATAGATAGATAGATAGATAGATAGATAGATAGATAGATAGATAGATAGATAGATAGATAGATAGATAGATAGATAGATAGATAGATAGATAGATAGATAGATAGATAGATAGATCTCTCTGACTTTTAAATGGTCTCAGTCTTACAAAGGTCTTACAGACACGGTGCTTTTTGCCTGTCTGGTCCAGCGGGAGGGTAATCAGTGAAAGATAACACACAGACACTGTCCGTCTCACCATCAACATCTTCAATGTCTTCCATTTCCTGTCAGTAACAGAAACTGTATTTATATGGAAGTATAGTATAAAGTTCTTGAAGTACTTCGTCATTTATTATTACTGTATGATACTTTTGATAAATCCTCTAAATCCTCTGCATGTTGTCGTTCATGTGTTCAAAACTGTCAATAATATCATACAACACAAAATCACAGATGTTTTCAACATCTTTCTCAGAATGCAGAATGCACATTTTCTGATTAACCTTTTTTTAGCACTTTTCTTACTAGTCAAACTATCAACGGTCTCCATCTTTACATGATTTTCAACTAAGACTTAAACCCTGAGCTAAAGTCACATGGATGTGTGAAATTTGTTCTCTGCATTTGACCCATCCCCTGGGGTGGTGGTAAACTGCAGGCACAGCTTCTCTTTGGAACCATTTGGTGGTTTAACCGCCTAATGATTAGGCCTTAATCCAAGCCCTTAAGGCTAAGTGTGGACTTGTACCCACAACCTCCCAGTTGCAGGGCACAATCCACCTCTAAACCTCACAAATTGGTCAGGTACTTAAGATGTTTGCTGTATGGCTTGAGTTAATAATCATCTGTTCTGTTCTTTTATCACCATTTCAAGAATTGCGTACAATCTTTCAACCTATAGTTGAGTGGTTGTGGCAGTGCTTATTTCTCACAGAGCTCTAAATAAGATGAAAAGGATGAAACATAAATTCAGTATTAATCCCAACAAAATGAAAGGTAATTTTCCATGAGCCACTTAGCCCTTTATTTCACCCCACAAGATGAACATCTTTCACAATTACAACACCTGTAATATGTCCATATAATTGCTGTCTTTACCAGCACATTTTGTGTGATTAGTAGAATATATCCAGACCCGATTGTTCTCTTGATAAAAACGGTCTTTGATAATATGTCTTGGCTTTCTTTCTAAAATTACTTGAAGCTCCACTCACCATTATTCTCCATTCAGAGTAATTGTGTAATAAACTGCTGAATGCTTGGAGATAATTGGTACAATTTTTGCCATCAAATTATGGGTCTCTTTAGACCATGTATGATGGGCCAAAATGGACAAATGGATAATGAATGTTTTTTTTTAATCCTCTCATAAATTTTGACCAAGTTTTCTATTTCAGAAAATGTTATATGTCCTGTCTCTCCTCCAAAATATTCCCATGATCCAAATGCAATCAAAAGTTTTGCCAACCTTGCTCTTTGTTAAAAGTCCATCAATCCATTTTCGAAACCTGGTTAGTACTGTACGGGGTTTACAGCATTACTGGAGCCTATCCCAGCTACTGTTGGGCAAAGGGGGTGGGGTTAAACCCTGGACAAGATACACACTCCTAAATTCACACTTAGCAATTCAGAGAAATCAACCAACCTTTGAAGCATGTGTTTAGACTGGGGGAGGAAGCCAGAGTAGCCCTAAATGTTGCTTGTGTATTTTTCTTCCCCCTTTCCTTCTGCATTTTGTGGCTACAGTACCACAGCGGTAAAGTGCGATCTGTCTTTTTCTCACATCTTTACATCTTCTCTTTAATCTGAGAGCACTTTGTTTTTAGAGCTTGGCTTTAAAATTTTTAATAAATGTGGAACTATTTCATAACCAAAGTTTCCAATAGCAATAGCACAGTGTTGCTGGTTCATTTCTGCCTTCCTTTTTTTTTTCCCAGAGCTTCTCATTTTTTATATATTTTGGTCTGAAATTAAAGTTTCTTTAAGTCATTACTCCTTGGGTTG
Source organism: Oryzias curvinotus (assembly GCA_023969325.1). Classification (NCBI taxonomy): domain Eukaryota; kingdom Metazoa; phylum Chordata; class Actinopteri; order Beloniformes; family Adrianichthyidae; genus Oryzias; species Oryzias curvinotus. The sequence continues at coordinate 12,388,703 of CM043706.1, forward strand.
CACTGATATGTTTTGGCTCTTTAGAGCCATCTGGACCATAGCTATCACTAAAAACTGCAAGATACTGACACACAAAAATAAGTCCAGGCTGTTCCACACTGATAGCGAAGTGCAGGAGTTGCAGCTTTAGCCTTAAATATGATCATTTCCTGGGGCTGTACCTTAGCCACAGGCACTGCCTTTGGCACCATCTTATTGTAAGTCAACTAACAGGTCTGGAAAATACTGAAGCATAAACAGAAACGCAGAATGGTCACCTAAACATGTCTCAGTTGCCAGTTACTGCAGAACTTCATTTTTTAGGGATGTGCAGCGTGTAGAGCTTGTGCTCTACATGCAAGTGTGTACCCCTTTTTCATCTTGTATTCAAGCGTTATCAAATAGTGAAGGCATGCCGACCTACTGTAATTACACATGAGAGAGTAGAAATTTGGAGAACCAAATATACTCAATTTGGAGATGCAAACATAAGTTTGAAACTCCTCAGTACAGGTTTAAAAGCTTTTATTTAGATCTACAATATTTGCTTTTCTTTTTCATGCAAGTGCAGAGATTTCCCTACCCTCTTCACCACCTGTAAAATGAACTACTACACTGAGAATGTGTCAGTCAAGACTCCAGTTAGTGATGTATAAATCAGAAGCTACAAAATCTCTGCAGTGTCTAATTCATTACTGCACGTGTCAAACTCAAGACCCGTGGGCCAAATGTAGCCCACCATGTCATTTGATGTGGCCCACGAGAGGATACAAGTTTTTCATTTCTCAAAATAAAAAATAAAAATTGGTGTGTATTTATTCATATCTAGGGAGAATCTGACTTGAAATATCGGATTGGGCAACTATACATTAAGACTTAAACACTGTCAATATAACCTAACCTGACAGGATCAAATATAAAAGAATTTATGCTAGAATAACAAGTAAACACATTTTGTTATGCAACTGTAATTGTCACTTTAAAAAGTTATAATAAATAAATAAATGAATAATTTAACATTAAGGAGCAGTTACATTCATTTTTCATTACATTTAGTTACATGTATAAGTTATATCTGTCCCTTTGAGGACAGCCACTATGCTGATGTGGCCCTCGGTGAAAATGAGTTTGACACCCCTGCATTACTGTGAGGCTGGTTTTGTAATCCTTTAATTGGTTTGTAAAACCCCAATAGTCCTTGCTCTGCCTATTAGTCACAGTTTCTGGGCATCCTAAATAATCAGTCTCTAAAATGTATTTGTTTTAACTGAATTGAGGACTATAACAATATCGCTGCTTTAGTTTAGGTGGCTCCCTGAACACAACAGTTGGTCCTTTTTCTTTAACTTTAGCTTATAAACATATCAATCTTTGAAATTTTTTATTTTAAATGAAATCAAAGTTGTTATGGGTTTTTGAAGCAAATGTTGATGATTAATGATCTGAAAACTTAAAAAAAGCAAAAAAAAAAAGATTGAAAAGTTGAGAATTTTATTTTTTGTGTCTTTTGTGTTCAGTACCTTCACTTTGTCATGTTTCCGGTTTGGATGTGTGAAGATTGATGAGAGATTTAGCTTTTCCTTTAGTTTTTTTTTTTTTTTACTTTCTTTTTATTTTATTAGTTAAAAATAAAATTTCAAGTAAATCTGACAACTCATTTTACAATCTAAGATTAAAATGTATGAGTATTTATTTGGCAACATCGCAATGACTCACATGTGGAGGAGTACCTGCAATACAGGTTCTAAACAATTGCATTTGTTAAGCCAATTAAAGTCATACATAATTTTGTTTTATTGCAATATTAGTAAATAAAGTTAAATTAAGGATGAAAATATTTGAGTCATTACATAATTTTTAAATGCGGGGGAGTCAATGTGGAGCCACAGAATCATGCCCTACAGTAATCCATCTTCATTTCGACTGGAAATAAAGTCACATTTTAAATTATCAACCTTCTGCCAGAGGCAAAGGAAAGTCACTGCAACAGCAACTAATTTTGTTTCATTCCAACATGACTGAGCAGCAGAGCAGAAACACTTAATGAAAGGAGTTCAGGTATATGTCAGACAACATCCCACAAAGACATGTTGAATAATTTGTTCTGATTCTCTGCTTTTAAGTGCTTTTAATAATTGTTAAAAAAAAAAAAAAAAAACTTTTGTGGATTCTGTTAAGCTTACAGGACTGCTCAAATTTTTTTTTATTTTATTTTTTTTTAGAATCTGACACCAGAGAGTGTTCTTCCTCCAACTAAATTGACAAATGCTCTTGTTAGACTGACAGTGACACTGCAGTGGTTACATGTTTTTTTTTTTTTGTATCATCGACGTTGCTGGAATAGCACTGATTTTTGTGCCATTTGAGTTGATAGCTTTAAAAAAATACTAAACACTTTCATTTTTTTTAATTATCAAAAAAATGTTGTTGCCCTCAAAAATAAGGAGTCCAGGTGTTGACGTCAGCTTTGTATAGACAAGTCATGCATCAGGTGTAACTCCTGATTTGTGTGCATGTTAGCATTGTGTGCAAACCTATTCAAGCTGTGTATTTTCAGATTTTAAAAGGACTCATAAGAGTTTACTTAGCTCATTAAAAAAAATTCACTCCTAAATTCAGAATGATAATGAGTAGTTTTTAATCTTTTCTTTTCTGTCCTTCTTGCAATTTGCCTGCAGGAACGATGATGCTGTAAGCCGAAGACAAGCAGAATGAAGAATTTTGCTTCCTAAACAAAGGTTCTTGGGGTTCTTTTAGTTTTACTGTACATTACACCTTCAAACTTGATTGTTTATACAAGTTAAAAAAGATGTTTTATCTACGCCCAGAATTCAAATATCATTCTGTACTAAATGAGGCACATCACTTTGTTTTTTGTAGTTTTGACTTTTTGTGCTTTTTATCCCCTCGATTTTTATGAAAATTTGCCCTTTAAAAAAGAACCTTAGTTGATGTAAGGATGTGATTTCTCTTTGGGTGAGATTTTTTTTAAGAAAAAAACGACAGCTTGTCAGTGTCATCCCTGTTTCTCCCTCCCGCTCTCCCTTTCATGTACTCCAGCACTTTTAATGAGGAGCAGTTTACTTTGGAAATAGCTGCAGAACAAGTGTGACTGCGGTCAGCTCAGACTCCCAGCGATTTGTTCGCCTAAGTGCCTCCGATCTGAAAATATCCTTGCAGTCTTTGTTTTGTAGCCAGCAACTTTAAAAGAAATAAATCCTTTTTTTTCCCTCATTACAGGACTTTATTATCTGTTTCATGCTTGAAGTATCTGTGATTTGCCACACACAGACTAGTTTCATAACCTTTTGTTGTACATGTGTGTTGTACTTTTTTGCCTCTTTTGATTCAGCTGTTTGCAGTTAAGAAACTCCCTAAACCATAACCTTTCAAAGAGCCCAAATTCTTTTTTTTATTTTTTTATTTTATTCATCTATAATTTAAACTTGTTTTTTAATGAACTTGCAAGTGCGAGCAATAAAACTATTCAAAAGTTTCAAGAGTTTCAATCTATAAACTTGCGCGAGACGTGCAAATAAATTAGACGCAGTAACATATTCAGATGATAAATAAATATTTAATTGGAGAACACTTATTAGAAAACCCACAGCCGTTTTAAAATGACTGTAACTTAGTGAGTTGCTCTTTCCAGTTACTGAAAATTCCAGTGAAAGTGTGCCATCATGCAACACATTGAAAAAAATGTGAGTTACACCATTTCTTTTTTTTATGACTGGGCTTTAAACCATAACCTTCAGTATTCCTATTATCTCCTCATTTAAGGCGAACATTTCTGGCTGTTTGTTTTGGCTCGGGTTTAATTCACCTCATTCTTCCTACCTATCTGTGGTGTGGATATCAGAGTACAAGTGAAGGCTGCACGAAAATACCATAAAGCTGAAATGTGTCACTGCACAGTCAAGCAGAGGTTGCAAGTTGAAGGTGGGGAAAGGGGGCTGTATCTGTGAGTGATGACTCATAACACATGATTACATGCCGTTGCTATGTTATGACGGAGAGCACCCAGGCTTGAGTGTCTGCTTGTGTGTGAGAGTATAGGGTGGGGGGTGGGAGGTGGGGGTGAGATAGAGGAAAGAACAGAGAGGACTGCAGGATCTAGGTGATGCCCACAGCAACAAGAAATTGATAGAGTGCTAATTTGTGTTAAAGCTCCATTAGTATTGACTTGTGTCACAATGACTTGACCTTAAGGGGAGCACAATTGACCTTTCCAGCCCCACAGAAAACCCATCTTTTTTTAGTAAACAATGAATGCAGCAGATTTAAAAAAAAAAAAAAAAAAAAAAGGCAATTTCCAGCTGTTTGCAAAAAGTCCACGGTTCTCCCACCTTCTCTGATACATGAAGTTTTTTCACTTTAAGATGGTAAATACTAAGGAAGGAAGGATTCACTTGCCCCACAATTCAGTTCAGACATTCATTTTTGGTTTACGGTTTTGTTTCGGTTCAATATATGATTTGTGTGTTACAAAACAACAACAAAGAACAAAAAAAAATTGGATTATTTTTTTTTTATTTGCTAACAAACAAGTAACAATGAAGAAAAACCTTTCAGTTGACTCATTCTTAGCCCAATGTAATGCAGTAAGACAAAAAATAATGAGTCCTTCCCAAATTTAGCATAATTGTTTGACATTTTAAACTGGCATTCAGTATTCTGGCATTCAGGGATGCAACAATTCACTTTCCCCATGATTGGGTTTAATGGTTAACATGCACTTCAGTTTTTGATCAGGAATTGTTGCATCCCTCAAACAAATTCCAGTACAAATCTTAAAACAGAGAAAATGTCATGGAGGATGTTTCTGCTTAAACATCAATAAGGGCTTGTTGCATATAAACACTAGGCCCTCACAGTTAAGGCAGTAAACACACAATAAACAGTACCTGACACTTGGTCAATTTTAGTCACTTTTTAGAGGATATTGTGGTTTGGATCAGGACAATAGATGATAACAACTTTGAAAGCAAGACAGATCAAACCCCTATAACCCCAAAAACAGATTTAGTTACAAAATGTAAAACTTTAGTCATGTTGTTTTAAAACAGCAGCTACAGATGTTTTGTGTATGTGACAAGTTTTTTAAAGGCTAAAATGGTTTGTAAAATTTGACTCTGACTTTCATAAATTCACGCATCCTTTTCAAAAGGTAAGTCAGCTGAAGAGCTTGGTGCATTTCTATTTTTCCGTCCCTCCAACCTCAGATACACAGCCTGAATCACTGAACAAGCCTATCATGCATGAAAAAACTTAGACTAGACGGTCTGACCTCCAACAAACTTTCCACATCCTGCTAAATGACTATGATGTAACTTTGACAGTCCTGTGGGTCTTAAATGAACTGCTTTTTCTTGGCTTTGCTCTAATTGAAGATATTAGCCTTCTCAGTCAAATCTTACAGAGAAACATGACCTTGAAATGAGATTTTATTTTTCTATCTAAACAATTGCAGTTTCCAGTTGAGGTGGCTCAGGCATCTAGTCCGGATGCCTCCTGGATGCCACCCTAGGGAGGTGTTCCAGGCATGTCCCACTGGGCGGAGGCCCTTGGGAAGACCCAGGACACACTGGAGAGACTACGTCTCTCAGCTGGCCTGGGAACATCTCTGGGTTCCCCCAGAGGAGCTGGAAGAAGTCGCCGGGGAGAGGGAAGTCTGGGCATCTTTGCTTAGAATGCTGCCCCCTACGACACAGTCCCGGATGAGTGGAAGAAGATAGATGGATGGATGGATGGATGGATGGATGGATGGATGGATGGATGGATATGTTTGCTGTTTTTTCTGCTTATTTATTTGTCCATCTGCCACAGTTGGGGCATTTGTCTGACAATAACTATACATCTATACACAAACATTTATGTGACAAATATAACTGTAAAAACATACCTGTATTTTCACGACCATAAGGCGCACTTAGAAGTCATAAATTTTCTCCAAATTGTATGGTGCGCCCTATGGTGCAGTGCGCCTAATGGGATGTTGCGTGAGTTTGGTAAAGAGTTCTTAGGAGAGGACAGCAGGAGATCGGAAAGGGGGAAGTGAAGACATGAAAGAAGACAACCCCAAATAGTACAGGGATGTGCATTATGTAGCACTACATCGTTTTGGTAACCCTGAAAATACAAAGAGACACGCTTATGAAGCACAGTTTAAACTCCAAGTTATCAGCTCTGCGGAGGAACATGGGAATTGAGCAGCAGCGAGAGAATTCAAGATTAATCCACCCATGGTTTGCAAGTGGAGGAAACTGGAAAACGAACTCCGACAGACGCACAAGGCGAGGTGGCCTGAGTTGGAAGACCGACTTGAGCCATGGATTAACGATCAGAGAACAGGTGTGAGAAGCGTTTCTACAGTCACCATTCGACTGAAGGCAGTAACGCTTGCAGAGGAAATGAAAATTGAACATTTTCAAGGAGGTCTTGGACCTTGGTGCTTTCGTTTTGTGAAATGCTGTCATCTTTCCATCCAGGCAATGACTACGGTGGCGCAGCAACTTCCAGCGTATAACAACAAAAAGCTGCTACCACTGCAGTAAAAAAGATTGCAACAACATGGACGAGGTGCAATTTTTACATCCCAGTCAGTCACGCTGTCAAATGGCGGACACAGTTTTCCTAAAACTGGGAGGCAGCGCCGGTCGATGCACATCACAGTTTGTGAATGGATTGTAGATGCTAAGGCAAACATGACTGCTTTTGCAAAAGCCGGTATCATTCATGAGGAGTTTTCGGTTTCGTGCAGCACCATAGAGGACTAAAAGCTAATAAGCTTACTGTTTCTGCATAAAGAAGGGCTTTAAACATTTCCCAACTTGTTCTTATAGAGCACAAAACTGTACTATCCATCATTTTCTCCATAATAGTTTCAAAAATATGTTGCCAATGTTCTAATTTTTTTTTTAACTTTAGAAACAGCTTGATTGTCACACTGTTTAACTTGAAATTTAAAATGTGTGAAATTAATTCTTTAAAGGGAAATGGGTTTCATACATGAACTTTGCAATGGTGCAGGTTCTCAGAATCTGTCAATTGGCTTCCAAGGAGTAGTTTGTGTTTATTTACTAACAAAGATAGTCCACATTTGTGAAGTCCTTCTGTATTGTCCTCTGGTTTTTAATACTGCGTTCACACCGAATTTGCACGTCAGATTTTACGTCGGACGCCTCTATTTGGACGCATGCCAAATTTGCTGCTGTCTGACTGTCCAAAAATGTGTTCATAAACTTGACCTCTCCAGATGCATGTGGGAGGAGCCAACGCCAAATGTTTTTAGCCTGGAGTGGTATCTGTGCATTTACAATGCATAGAGAGCACGGATGTTTAGCGATCAGGTTTATTCATTTTGTCAGAGGAGGGAAAAGATAAAAATAAAGTTAGGCGATCTTTTTATTATTGTCTCCATAAAAAGATGAAGAATATCCTAAACTTAAGGACATGGGGAAAATCTGATTTGGACTCCACCTGCTGATTACTTCACATCAAAGCCCAAAGCTGAGTCTCTGATTTGCATTGCTCAAATTGTCCCACCCAAAGCATGCTGCAACACTCTAATCACACTTCTGCCAGACTGCCACGCTGCGCCCGACGCTCAAATGGCACTGCAGGTTGTCTGATCGTTTATGTACATTGACTTAGCATTAAGACTGGACACCCCTGTAATGTCAATCAGGTTCAGTGTGAACGCAGCTTAAGAACTCTTTACAGTGTACTTCCAGGCCCCTTTTCCTTCAAACTATATTAAACATGTTAAGACGTGATTCTCCGACCAAACACCACTCCTCTGTGGTGAAGGAAGAAGAAGCATAATCCTAGAGGTTAAATTAGGCACATTTATTTTGAGATGAACAATGCCTTCAAAAAGGTTTCAGACCATTCTGGATCTTCACCCAGTAAGTCTGTCTTGGCCCCCCACTCATGTATGACGGGTTGTTGCCTGGATGCTTTCACTTAAAATTCATTGGTTACATCAGAAGTCAACCTCTGACCAATCCAAATGATCCTATGGCATACCTTTCCCACATCTACTGCAAGCCACAGGTCTAAAAAGTAATTCAAAAGCTGTAAGAAACTATAAATGCTGCAGAAAAAGGTCTGTATGAAAATTTCAGTAAACTATTATTTACAAGAACTCAGGATGAAACAGTTCGCAATCACATCCAGTGACTGTCAGACAACAGCTTTATCAACTGCAGCAATTTCAGAATCAAAAATTGTTTCTTTACTCAGTTATAATAGTCTGAACATCATGTGAAATATCATGTTTTTTTCATTTAAACATTCTGAAAAATTTATTGAGTTTGATTGGACAATTATCTGCTGAGCTGTAAAAATAAATAATTTGGAATTTCACTTTGGAATTTCACTTTCCGAATGGGGTTGGAATAAATTACACTATAAACCACACACACAAAAGTATTAATGAACACAATGATGCATGATTCAAAGGCACTCTTGCTAACATTCAACTATATCTGAGATTGCAGATCCTATTATGCACTTCTGATTTCATCTAACAATCTCAGCAACATAGTGAAAACTGTGAAATACTTATATAACAACAACATCTCAGTTTGGCGTAGGCTTTCAGTTTTTGACACATCTACGTGTTTAGCTTTGGAGGTGTGACTCAAGTACTACATTTGAAGCTTTTGCCAACCTTGACCAAACCAATTCTGAGACCTCAAAATGGTCAAGCAGCTTTCAGCATAAGAAACTTTGACATTTGAGTCTGAAAAAAACAACATCTGCATTCAAGAAATGCATTCAAAGTCCCCTGACAACAGACATTTATCGTAGAGTTTCCAAACTGGGATATTTTTTTTCCCCTCTCCCATCCTGAACTCTCTTTCCGGTGACATAACATTCTTTATTGTGATGATTCATATTTTTGGTCCAAAGAAAACACTAATCTTCTGACTTTTCTTTGAGCCTGGGTTTTATCCAGCCTGATTGGTGCAAAGTCCAGTCTGCATATTAAGCTCTAAAGACTATTGTTAGTGGAATATTGACAAATAATGAGTTTATGATAAAAGCAAAAATTGCTGCTTCACAAAAAAATGTGATATTAAGCATTTAAAGAACACTTTCTTCTGAAGAAAATTCCTTTGATATTAAAGTTCCACTTTGATCATCTTGTGATCTGTTGTAAAAGCATTCCCTTTGGTCTATTATTTATGTTTATGCTGTTTTTAAACTGAATAAAAAAAACACATTGTTAGTCTCAAGGATTATAGTTTCAACAACAGCAATAGTTCATCAGATATTTATCTGAGTTGTAGCTGTTGGTGTGGACTAATCCTGCCCATACTTCCCATCATCCATCTGTCTACACTCTCTTCTGCTGTCTTAGAGTCCCTCACACCCCCAACCTAACACTACTAATTCAACAAAAATGGTGTAGAGTTTAGAGTTTAGAGCCAGATGCCAGCTCAGACACGAAAAAATGAAGATGTACATGGATCTAGTCGTCTACAGCAGGGAGATTGTGCCATGCCGATTGTAGCACCCATGTCACTGCTACAAGCTTTTCCAATTCACAACAATTTAAACAAAGTAATAATCAGAAATGTGATTTTAATATGTCCTCCATCATCTGAAACATGCCACAAGAGCCTGTTAAACACCAAAAATGCATTTTTGTATCGAAGTGGATCTATAAACATTCTTACACCTTTCAAAACTCAGAAAGATATTGAGTTAAACAAAAATTCCAAGAATTTAAATGTTTTCTTTAATGGTGATTTTGAGGTCTTTTTTATTTTATTTTTCTTTCATCTTCATAGGCCTGATCTACCCAGGTGAAGTAGCTGACTGGTAATCCTCCACTCCCTATACACGTGAACCTCAACTAAACCCAGGGATTTGCTTTTATCCTTTTTTTTTCACTGATTTAACGTTTATTAAGAAGCAAGAAAACATAAGCCTTTTCTTTATGATTGCCTTTGATTTTAAAACCTCATAAATAAATGCTTTAGGGTGGAAAAGCAGGTCAGGACCGCAGAAACTATGTGCACAGATGAAAGTTGTCATTAATGTTTCATTTTTATCTTGAAAGAAGATTTAGTCTGCAAGAAAGCAGTCGTAATGTTCCTCCAAGTCAAACTGGCGTTGATACCTTGAAAAGTTCTCCAGTAAGTCAGAGATCAATTCCTCCCTGACACCATCCTTCAGCAAGGTCTGACATAACTGCACACATTTTAAAGGCCAATCCATCTTAATTTTTTCTAAAAATGATAAAGAGAAGACAGGACTAGTCATGATCTTGGATGAACTATGAAATAGTAGGCTGTCCCAAAAGCTATTTCTTCCTCTGTCTATAAATGTCTGGTATAAAATACGATTTTTTTCTACTTCTTACAATTTCTTAAAAAACCTACTGAAATAAGAAAAATACATTTCCCACTATGATCAACTTTTGACCTATTGTGAAACAATTCTCAGTGGTAGTTTCATTATGATTATGCCGTTTTTAGTCCAAATAAGAAAAATCTGTGTTTTGTAGTTTTTGCAAAGCGACATAACTACTTTAGAAATTCTCTCAGTTATGGGCAGAACTGAGTGAGCCCACCCATTTCCCATCATCCGAATAGCTCATAGCTCCTCATAACCCCAGCATAACATTATCAGTGCAACAAAAAATGGGGAGCAATCATGGAGCTATCCAGATGTTCAATTTAGAGCCAGATTCCAGATCAGATGAGGAAGATAAAGACGTACATGATCCATTTATTTGCAATAGATGCACCAGAATGGAGCGGAGCAGGAGGCTTGAGGCTCCCCGATTGTAGCACCTACATCACAACAAACTTTTTCAAACAGCATTATTTTTTGCCTGCTCCTGGTTGACAATGATTTGAGTAAAGAAATACTCAGAAAACCAATTAAATCCTCTTCAAATGTGTCCTTCATCATGAGAAAAATGCCACGAGAACATGTTGAAAACAGGATTTTCATTGGAGTGGGCCTTTAAGCCATAATTTGGAACTTCTATGTTGATATCTTGCTTTTGTTGATATCATGTGCACAGACTTGCTTAGCCCTCACATGACTGAGCTGGTATCATTAAACAGCAAATGGAGCTGAAGGATTTGACAAAAGGAAGGAAGCTCTTTCTTCTAATTCCCTGTAATGGGATTCAGTGCAGCCATTCAAGCAGGAAAGCTCTCCATACCATTCTTCTCCGGTGAGCAACAATTGTTGATTATCATCACCATTTTTCATTCATGTTTTTCTAAAAGTGGGTGGTCACGAAACCTATGGTTTACTATAAAGAGATTCAGTTGTATGTTTTCTTTTCTGTTTCTCTTTTAACTTTGGTGCTTGGTTTTTCAGTACGAGTTCATAACGTGCATGAATTTTTGTGTGGTATTATTTTTTTTGTCTCCGAAATTGCATGTGTTCTCTCAGCAGCGTGTGTATTGTCTCAGCCACACTTGTACAGAACACCCTTGGGATCCAGTCAGTTCAAAGGCTAAGTCAAAGCTTATGGGAACTAATCTTCACCAGTGCACTGGTGAAGTCATCCCAACTGTCTGGAATACAGATCTGATGTTTGTACAAAAAATAGCCTCAGAACCTCAGATGATAAGAAAACAAAAATAACAGCAATGATAGTTCATAGATTTATGCATAACCTTGTGTCAAGAAAGGAAGTCATGATGTGATTTAAAGAAGAAGTGCATTAAAACATTTGAAATTCACGCCATACCCAAAATTACGTTTTTTCATCATCAAAGTTATTGCAAAAAAACTCAATAATCAGCATAAGTCTTTTTGCGTCCACAGTCAGTGACTTCAGGCTAAAATGAAGTCTTTCCCTGCCAAGCATATAATTTGAAAATGTGTTTTTTTATGGAGGGTGTTGGTAGTATGTTGTGGCGTTCCCTGCCCCACAGCCTTGAGATTATATGTGCAGCTTGCAGACATATGAATATTTTATTCCGACTGTGATGCCGTTCTAGACGGTATGTTTCTCCGTTTATACCTTCTTCGCCTTCACCAAAAAAACAAGCTCATTTCAGATTTGAACCATCTTACCAAAAAGATATTGTGTGTAGCTTATTGGAGATTTTAAACAGAAATTGCTTTTAAGTCAGAACGACTTAAGAAGACTAAAAGGTTTGAGACATTTCTGTTTGCAGGATCATTATTTCTTTCAAATGGGTAATAAATCAGAGCTTTTTGTTGAATTGTGCTTCTTTGTCGTGATTCATATTTAGTGATCTCATATAGTCTCCTTCACTTTGTGAGCGGTAAATCAATACGCAGCCTTATACTTTACTGACCCTGACTTTGTGTCTGGCCCAACACAACCTAGAAGAGGACAAAGAAGATAAACACAAGCACATAGTTATTTTTGGAGAGCATTTGGAAAACTCTGGACAACACTGCAAAGAGGTTGTCTCAAAAGATAAGAAAAGAGCGCTGATCTTAAGAAAATAACGAGAATATCTCCTTTTCAGGCTGTGATGACGTGAGAGATTTAATTATCTGTCCATCTAGAAACAATGAGTTCTGCAAAGCATTCAAAAAGTAAAGAATAAGCTAAAAAACTAACTTATAATGAATGTTGTACAGCTCAATAAGTCTTTTTTGCTAGTTGTTGATTGTTGGTTGTTGTTGGTTTGTACCTAATTGTAGTTCTTTTTCATTGCAGTGACAAAATAAGATTGTGTCTCAAGTAGAAATGACTCATTTTAGAACAAATTGTGAACAAAATGAGAATACATACTTAGTACAAGCATCTTAATATATCTTCATAGAATCACAAAACATAAATCTAAAAATGTTGATGATGGCTTCTCCGTGTCATGAAGTCATTCTGTTTAATAAATTGCATTTAGATGTCCCATGAACATTTTTCAATCAAGCTATTTGAATTTTTTTAAGTCTTAAATTGAGTTGGTCTTCAGTCAAGAGTATAGAAACAACAATGACAATAATTTCCTAATTTCCTTATTTCCTAATTTCCTTATTTCCTAATTTCCTTATTTCTTATTCCGAGCTCATAACGAGACAAAAAAAATCTTGTCTGTGCTGATTTTGAGAAAAGCTTGAAAAGTTATAGAGCAAAGATAAGTTTAAACAACTTAAACTCTGATCAAATATCTTGAATGTCTAAAAACAAGGTTTGAAAGTAGTTTGTAAATCTCTCACGTCACCACAGCCTGAAAAGGAGATATTCTCCTTTAGGTTCATGCAACAAAACTTCAATTTGCTAAAAAGTGAAAGAGAAAATGAAAACTTGTACAACTTGAAATTGCTAGATTCGACAGGTAAAGCACGTAATGCAGATTCCCCTGAGCATTTATCTCTCTGCAGAGAATCACTCCAAGGCCTGATGGGAGCTATGTTTGCACAAGTGAGTGCTTGCCACGGTAGTTGTAAAGGTGACTAACGGAAACAGTTGGAAACAAGCAAGGACGTTGGTGAACTGTTGTGAACTGACACAAGCCACAGTTTTTCATGTTCTGACCATTTTTCTTCATAATGAATACAATTACACTTCTTTTTTTTATCATCAGTTCTGTCTGGGCACACGGGGATGCTAAGCTGATTAGTCAAGCAATGAATGCGATGTGTGTGAATAAGAGCTGGTGCATTCAGGGATATGTCACTGTTTGCATGAAATATCTGTCTTGCCATATTACTGCGCTAGAGATTAGTGGTACCATTGCTTTGGTAGTCAGACAAAAGTCCTCATTTGTCCATGAACATGATCATAAATAGAAGTGTGCATGGTTTATTTGAAGTCATTGTTGCTGTTCTGAGGTTCTGGATGTCTGTTGCTTTGTTTGAAGACATGATTGTGGCCCACAGTCGTTTTTTTTTTTTTTTTTGTCATCAGAATTTCTGAGAATCACATGCCCAAATAGACATCTGATTTCTAGCCATACCAAGAAATAAAGAGCTTTCAGGTTGGAGGAACTGTGCAGTATTTTATAAAGGTTGACTGCTTATTATAATCTAGATTAAAAACAATACTTTGGGACAAAAATGTTCCATATTTCCAAACTAATTTTATTGCATATTGTTAAAAGGGGCCTTTGATATGTTCTCTAAGATGTTTTCTAATAATTTTGTCTTCATTTTTTCTCTTTTTTTTTCTATCATAGGATAAGGCTTTAAATTAGGGTCCTCTCGAGTATCCAAGACACTCGAGTCCACCTTTAACTTTCCTTCAAGGCCACTCAAATCAATGGAACAACTATGAGTACCTAAAAATAATACATTATAATGTTTCAAATGTAACTTTGACTTGTGACTAAATTGTCTATATAAATATACAGTAATTCATTACAGTAATTACAGCAATTAATTATGATTTGTTATTTGTTTGTATAGCACTCTTTGTTCCTAATAAGGTACATTTTCAATTTTGTTGACTTTTTTTTGTATTTCTTGTTGAATTTCTGTTTAACCTATATGTAGCATTTGTGTAAATTTAAAGAATAAAATAATACCGTATTTTCCACACAAAAGGGCGCAGATTACAGATTAAGGAACACAAAAATAGACTCCACAAAGGGTTTCTTCTCGATACACCATCAATAAATTTTGTAATTTTTAAATTATGTCATCTATTTTGACACAATTGAAGGCTTTTAAGTGTGTTTTACAGTGCAGAAAATATGGTCATCTGAAATCATCTAACTCTCGTGTTGCCTTGACTGGAAAACTGGAAAAACTGAACCAAATGTGGAGCTCCACTGAGCCGCATCCCTGCTTTCATTTTGCTGACTAGATGAAAACACAGTAACTAACTCCAACATCAAGTTCTATCACAATCTAAAGCACTCTCTTCTTTCTTAATAAAGCAAAAACAACCAGTGAGCCGAAGTTTTCAATAAATAAAAAGTGAAGGGTGTGGAGAAGAGCCATAAAGGTGGTCACAGAAAGATGGTGGGACACTCTGCAGGAAAAGCAATATCAAAGGTCTGTGAATGGCCATGAAGCAAATAATAGGCTTGAAGATCAAAGAAAGTCAGCAGCAGGATGAAGCCACCACACTGAATCTGTTGGGGTTTTTTTCTGTTTGTTTCAGACTAGACCCTGCAGACGTATTACAATCAACCTGAATCTTTGTCTTGAAGGAATTTTCCCCAGCAGTGATCTCACTGTTCACAGACTTTGTCCCATACCCATTTCTGATATTTGTGACTTCTTGATGCTGCATAGTCTAAAGATTCCTGAGGTTTGTTGGATTGAATTTAGAAAGAAATTTAAAGAAGCATTACCTTTCTATGCTATAGAGCAGGGGTCACCAACCCTGTGCCTGCGGGTGCCAATTCGCCCCCGAGCGCCCCTTGTGGCGCCCGCAGGAAATGCTCCAAAAAAAATCAAATATTCAACAAACAATCACGGCATGTCTGTCAATGACAACAATATCAATGCTGAGATAAAGGTAGACCAAAAAAACAAAAAACAAAAACAAATATGAAAACAAATATAACATTAAAAAAACAAATCAATAAAAATTAAGGTCTATTACAAAAGTTTAAACAGATCAAATACATTACACAATGTCTGGGCATTCTTATGATTCATGTAATTTAAAGATTTAGAGAATAGGTTGAGATGGTTGAGTAACCCATTAATATGAGGTTTCACCTTTATTAATTTACAAGTATGAATAAAATGCTTTGAAATTACAATCAGTACATTAATCAGAAAGTCCAGATTTTTGTCAATTAACTGTAATCGAATTTGAATTGTATTCCAGTTTAAAGGGTTACTGATGATATTTTTGGATTTGAGTCAATTATGAAAAGAAGACCTAAACTCTTTTACATGAAAACATTCAAAGAAAAGATATTCCACTGTTTCTACATAATTTCCACAAAAGACACTAAGATCACTATCCCAGTGAAAGTCAGAATGTAAAAAATGATTGGACGGGTAAAAATCATTTAACGGGAATGCTCCAAAAATAGCACTGCTCATATAGCAAATCAATATATTGTGGTGATCGGGGGGTTAGCCCCGCCTTCAGCTTTTAAGACTCATGGGAAGTGGGGAATTAAATTAAAAATGTACTGTGTCTGCAAATGCGAGCACAGGTAAAGAACCAGCCACGGTGCAGGCATATGCAGTGACAGATGTTTGATCAGGAAAAACAGCTGCTGTGGTGGTTCTGGTTCTGGTTCTGCAGGAGTAAATCCTTTTAAATGTCACAGAAACAAGGATGTTGCAACTTGGGCACAACACAAAGACAAACAGCTCAGAATGTCACATGTATTTGGTTAATTTTAAGTCTTGTGTTTTTTATGTCTCCTTAACTATAAAAAGTTAACTTTTTACCAGTAGTTGTTTGCACACTATCAACAAAAAAAATGCATTTTCTGGTAATTAGGATTAGATTTCTTGATGAAGATCACTAACGCTTCAATTATTCACAGTAAAAAGCACAATAAAAATAAACAGAAATACATTGATTGTGTTTTTTTAATCACAGGAAAGGAGAAACTAAGAAGGATAGAGTAGGAAAATAGAGAATTAAAAAGTAGTTGCTCTAAAAACTGTACAAAGGAGCAAAATAAATTGTTTGTGTCATACATTTATTTTTTCCAGAAACATCCAAATACAAGTTTTAAAGAATGCTTTAATGTTGTCCATAAGAAATATATTAATCAAAACTAAATTGTTTCAAATAAGTTTTTGCCTACAGCTATTGTTGTTGTTTCATTTTACACTTTAAGAATTTTGACCATTCTTTATGGCTGGAATGTACCATATTTTTAGTATCATATATCAGGTTTTTTGCAGTTTGGCAGGGGGAGTGATCTTATTCTCAGGCGCGACTTAAATAAATAGTAGCAACTGCTGGAGGTGTGTGTTTATCAGTTCAATTGATCATCATTGTTATTTATTTCATTATTAAGATTTCCATATCAAGATCAAATGTCTGTTTTTGTTCCTATATTTTCTCAAACAAATTTCTCCCAAAAATGTGACATATACATGATTTTTTTCATTTTATAGTCCCAACAATATGGGTACGTGTTTTATTTTGCTATGCAACTCTGTTTTCCTGACTACTTTTTAAATTCATTGCCAGTGGAAACTGTGTCACCTGGGTCACACTTGTTACATGGATGGAGCAGCTGGTGCTGTTTGGCTGACAGTATAAAAAGCTAGTCTACAAAGGGGAAACCATTTCATGTTACTGTCCTCACCCAAATGAAACTCTGCTACTCTGGGTAAACATGGCTAATGTCACCAACCATGTATACAATGAGGATTGTGGATGAGATACTCAGTAAGAAATCATAATTATTAATGGCTGCTAATTGAGGGGCTAAAAAAATCTTTCTACTTTCAAAACAAAGGAGTTGGTAAATGTACACTGTGGCTAAAAGAAAAAGGTGAGACTACAAAGGAGCACATCCATGGGCGGCCCTCACTCCCTGATGATCAAAAGGGAGACACAGGTGCACAGAGGAAGCGTGTAAAGCTGAATTTCCTTTAAAACATTAATCAGGGCACAATCTGATGCTGGGAAATCATAACCATCTTAGAACAGTTGTTCTTCTATCAAAGTACTTCCTCAGCTTCTAGCAGAGAACTGTCAGCACTGAGTGCTGTTGAACATGATCCATACATGGAGCATATGTGATGGTACACTTATCATATTCCATTCTTGTTCAATAATAGCATTAAACTCCAAAAAATGACACCTTTACCAATATTCCTTTTTCTTAGTATTAATTCTGAAATTCTGTATGATTTTTTTGTCAAGCAAAAAAGAAAGAAGCTGCAATCAAAGTTTTTTTTATTATTATTGTTCAAAACCCTTTTTTAACCATAAACAAGGATCATCTCTTGTTTTTAAAATTACTTCATGACCTCATACAGATGTAGTTTCCCATTTGACATATTGGTAAGACATCCTGAGCACCAATTTGACAGAAGGCCAGCTCAAGCAGGGGTGGTCATAGCAGCTGATTTTCATTTTAGTAAGTGTATTTACTTTGAAACTGTTACTTTTTAGTCTATTCCTCTCTATGGAAATATTTAGGAAGAATTTATTTGTTTGTTTCTTTTTGTTTTTCGTTATGATAAGTTCTATCATTATAGTTAAAAAGTTATGTAATTTTTTTTTTACATTTTTTTTATTTGATTACTAAATATGGACATAGCAGAATTGTTGTAACTAACCATATTTGATTGGAAAAGATAAAGAGTTTCAGAGTCCAAAAAAAAACTTGTTTTGTTGTCTTGGTCTGATATTATTACCTTTTTTTTCATTTAATTTCCTAAATAAAAAAGTCTGACAGAATATTTAGATGGTGTCTGGCTAGCTTAGGGTTAATTTATTTATCAGCATCGTGCAACAGATGGTGGTGCTCAACCCTTTGGGGCATAATTTAAAATCTGGTGCTGCATTAAAGCAAAATGCTCGGTTGAAGCATCATTACACAGCTGATCAGGCTAAAAATATTAGAGTGGTCCAAACACTTTTTCATAATAATCAGTTTTTTTGTCAATACTTTCACATGATATAATAGGCTACAATTAATTTAGAGAAACAAAATACATTTTTTACAGTAAGCCTGGTTTTTAATTATCTCTGGTGTTTGGTGAATAATTGATTTGATGAATTACAAATATGCAGAAAATCTGTAAGCATTAGTTGTAATGCAAAATCCCCTCAGGTGCACCATCAATACATGTTAAGCAAATGTTAGGCTGAGTCTATTACCTAAAAATATCTTACAAGTGAAGTGTTTTTGTTAAATATGTATATAACTATAAAAAATTAGAGTGGAGGATTAATGTATTTACAAAATAAGTAAACTTAAAGAACATAGGGCAAACTCGGTTTTTAGCAAACAATCCATAATTTTTGGCAAAATGAAGACAGATGTTTTTTTAATTGAATTTGCCAATTATTTCCCTTTGACATATTGGTAAGACATCCTGAGCACCAATTTGACAGAAGGCCAGCTCAAGCAGGGGTGGTCATAGCAGCTGATTTTCATTTTAGTAAGTGTATTTACTTTGAAACTGTTACTTTTTAGTCTATTCCTCTCTATGGAAATATTTAGGAAGAATTTATTTGTTTGTTTCTTTTTGTTTTTCGTTATGATAAGTTCTATCATTATAGTTAAAAAGTTATGTAATTTTTTTTTTACATTTTTTTATTTGATTACTAAATATGGACATAGCAGAATTGTTGTAACTAACCATATTTGATTGGAAAAGATAAAGAGTTTCAGAGTCCAAAAAAAAACTTGTTTTGTTGTCTTGGTCTGATATTATTACCTTTTTTTTCATTTAATTTCCTAAATAAAAAAGTCTGACAGAATATTTAGATGGTGTCTGGCTAGCTTAGGGTTAATTTATTTATCAGCATCGTGCAACAGATGGTGGTGCTCAACCCTTTGGGGCATAATTTAAAATCTGGTGCTGCATTAAAGCAAAATGCTCGGTTGAAGCATCATTACACAGCTGATCAGGCTAAAAATATTAGAGTGGTCCAAACACTTTTTCATAATAATCAGTTTTTTTGTCAATACTTTCACATGATATAATAGGCTACAATTAATTTAGAGAAACAAAATACATTTTTTACAGTAAGCCTGGTTTTTAATTATCTCTGGTGTTTGGTGAATAATTGATTTGATGAATTACAAATATGCAGAAAATCTGTAAGCATTAGTTGTAATGCAAAATCCCCTCAGGTGCACCATCAATACATGTTAAGCAAATGTTAGGCTGAGTCTATTACCTAAAAATATCTTACAAGTGAAGTGTTTTTGTTAAATATGTATATAACTATAAAAAATTAGAGTGGAGGATTAATGTATTTACAAAATAAGTAAACTTAAAGAACATAGGGCAAACTCGGTTTTTAGCAAACAATCCATAATTTTTGGCAAAATGAAGACAGATGTTTTTTTAATTGAATTTGCCAATTATTTCCCTTTGTATCTGTGGGTATTACAGTTTATGACAGTGAAGCTATTTTTTGTTTCTGAATGTCAGCTGGAAGGTTAAGGAAATATAAAGTATATAGCAGGAACCAACTGTAAAATAATCAGTGTTGTTTTAGGAATTGCTAAGCATGAAACACTAAGAGTAGCACAATGGACAGGCAGACAACTGCCAATACCAACTAACAAATGGATATATATTAAATCTTGTTAGTTTTTTTTGTGAACTTAGAAATGCCTGCTTTACAATATTGACCTGAAGTTGTTAAACTTCGAACTTTTAATAACTGTACATGACTATTGACATATAATTTACATATCATAGAACCTCAAGATGACATAAAGAGTTTTACCAGACAGTCAATCTTTGGGGGGTAAAACATGTTAATCAAAATACAATATTGGAACCTTTTATCCATCTACAACCACATATATTTTTACTGGATGGTGTGATTATTTTATTTTAGTTTTCTTTTTATAATTTTCTTCAGCGAAGTATGGGACAATAAAACGTGCTTAGAAAGAACAAACTTTCCTTTACAGTTTGGATATTATACATTTTTCTTCCCTCTGGTTGTTTTCATTACCCTCCAACTGATAGTTTTTCACTTTGATGGTAATGAAATAACCTAAAAACAACATGTTTTCGTCTAGCAGCTGCTGGGACGATGAGTTTTCTCTTATTTTAAATTTAGAAGGAAACATCCTCTCCATGTAAAAAGATTAAAGATGGAGAGTTTCTATGAGACAAGTACACAACTTTCATACT
The DNA here is from genome assembly GCA_023969325.1 of Oryzias curvinotus. Classification (NCBI taxonomy): domain Eukaryota; kingdom Metazoa; phylum Chordata; class Actinopteri; order Beloniformes; family Adrianichthyidae; genus Oryzias; species Oryzias curvinotus. Next base: position 12,409,406 of record CM043706.1, read on the forward strand.
GCTGACTGGGAATTAATCATAAAGTCTAAAACTGTGAAGAGCCACTTGAAACCAAAAATATACTTGGAATTCATTTTAAGCCCTAAACATCTCATTAAGCTAAAAAGTCCAGGTTTTCATTTTCATGTCCTCTTTAACCTAAAGGTAATAAAACAGAAAGAATATAGCTTGACAAACAGAGAGCACCTGTGGATCACCTGTACTGCAAAGGCTTTAATTCTACTGCAAATGACTTTCTTTTTCATTTAACAGTCCCTGTACAGTTTATTGATGCAACTATATAAAGGTCTATGGTGTTAGGACTTGAACAGATTGTAATACTCAATGTAATTTTAGCTGATGGTCCTTTATTGTGAAAGAGTTGCATATGTAATGATTAAATGTGTAAAAAAAGGTTAAATACAATGTGGACTGCAAGGTTTCGTCAGCCTCTCATTCAGAAAAATAGATTATTACTTAATGATTTTCTTTGCAACTGATTTGAATGCATAATATTGTTGTCATGACTCTAAACTGTGATGGCAAAGTTTCAGGTTGATGGAGACCCTCATTTCATCCCCTTTAGGAGAAAAAAATTACAATTTTGTCTTTTTTTTGCATCACTTTCCTATTGTCCTCGCTTGGTTTTGAAACCCTCAGTAAAAATATTATGTCATGCTCCAGTTCAAGGACAGGAAAGGAAAAACATCAAAGAAAATTTCCTTCTTGATGCTCCCCAACCCTACACAAAATATTGCTTTAGGTAACTTTAATAAAGCGTAAAATGTATTGAGAGGGATTGGAATATGGCAAAAAAAAAAGCAAAGGCAAAAGAGGTCAGGGCGCGCTGATGCTAAAATAGAATAACTGCTGCTGCCTTGCATGAACTAAAGAAAAGCAGAAATAAATGGCCAGCAATAATCCCAACTCTCCAGTTTAACAAAAATGGGAGAAATATGTTTTCTAATAAAACAGGCAGTTTACTCCAACAGTTTCAATAAATAACCATGTAAAAATAGACCTGTGTGACTGTAAATAGGAAAAAGCAAAGCTGTAAAATCTGCCATAAGGAAATGGGTCAAGATATGACCTTTTGGGACAAACACTGGGTGAAACTTAAAGCAAAACAGATGAATGAAAATCCTCATAAAACCAAACAAACAAACAAAAAATAAACATTTGACAAGAAAAAAAATACACAACTAGACATCTTTATGGCTTAGTTTTTCTGCTTTTCTTTTAATCAATTTTATAGTTGCAAATCCTTCCTGTAACAGATCTGGTTAGATTTAGCAACATTTAATAACCCTCTTCAAATATTCAGCAGTAGAATACGACAACAGAAAAATTGTTCGATTCCTAACCTGACTTTAATTGTAAGAAAGACAAAAACACATGAAAAAATGTTTAAGTTGGCCCTGCAACATGCTGATAATCATAATTATTTATTTTTCAAAATTAAAGAATAAAATATAGATGTGCCATTTAAGGTAAATTAGTAAGGATTATTTTATGACACGTTCTTGTTTACATCAACACATCAAATTCACTTTTTGACTATTTTGAAAACTTTAACTACTCAACCAAGGCAAAAAAAATCAATGATAAGAATGTTTTTAAAAATAATTTTTTTTGTAAGTATGTTTTAAAAATGTACTCTTTGGTTGAGCAGGCAGTGAAATGGAGGCATCTACTATAGTTGATTAATAAATATATATAATTGGATTTTGGATCAGGTTTATTTTTAAACTTGACTCAAAGGCAAAAAAAAATAAACTTATTGGGGATTTATGTGAGGATTTTGTACTTTTTTTTTTGTTTTACAATTATATTTCTTGGTATTGTTTATTTTTTCTTTGGGCTCTTCCCCGCTAGTCACACCTGTACAGATTAATAATTATCCACAGCTGTCTTCATTTCAGTTTAATTACCCTCACAAGTGTCTGCTTTTCAGCTCTTCTTTGTTGGCTCATCTGCTTTGTTATCCTTAAGTTTCTCTGGAAGGTCATGGGTCAAGTCATGTTTATATTTATACCTTTTAGTTTCTGCCTCAAGTCTGCTCTCCTGCATTTTGCGTCCTATACCAGCAGCTCTGTACACTCTTAGATATATAAACAAAACCATTAATTCCCTTCAAAAAATTCAAGCATGCTGTAAGCTGTGTAACTTGTGGGATGTGAAGCATATAGAGCAAAAAACAATTATTACCATATACCTTACTGCAAAGTGTCACTTTTGAACAAGTTTATAGCATTCAACCTGAACCCAATCTCCAGATCAGACTTAGTGACTGTAATGTCACTCAAAGAATTTGGCTTACTTCTGGCTCCAATAAAATGAAGTCATAGTTTTCCCAATATGAACGCAGACAACATCGGTAAGCAGTGATCAGTCTCTAGTCGGTCTGAGTCAACGTTTCAATGACAACCAGTCTCGCCAATCAGGAGTGAGCTTGTTGGAAGCCCACACCCCTACAACATGAAAGCGGGAATCTGTCAAACATTTCAAATGTTTAGGCATCTGATTGGCCAGTTTATAATTTGAATAATTTCCACAACAGAACAAAAAAAATAATGAAAAAAAATTCAGGTTGACAAGAACATGTTAAAAAGAAGGTGGCAGAGCAAGAATGACTGAGTAATAGCTGTTTATTTCTCAACAGAAGTCTAGAATTTTGGCTTCTTGGAACCACCAGGAACTTCCTGTTTGGCACGCAGAGGGGGAGAGATCACTCAGTCCAGCTTTCTTATACAATCAATAGTTATAGGTTACGGAGCAATTAGCCATAGGCGTTATTTAAAATTTTTGAAAACATCTCTCATCTGTAAAAGTTGACTACTTTCACCTTAACTACCATCCAGATCTAGTGAAATGTTTTGTGAAGATATTGCCAAGTGATTTATTTGTGTAATTTACTGTATCAGGTGAACTCACAATGAATTCCAACAGACCATCATAAAAGGTACTGAAAATATTCCAGTTTTCTGTTCTGTTTTAGATCCACCAAAGTAACTTCCTTCCTCTTTTCTTCTTTTTTAATATCCATGTTTTTTTTAGTGCTGAACAATACGTTCAATTAGTGTGTGTCCAATACTAAATCAATACTACTGTGCCAGTACAAGAGTCTGTATTGAGAGAAGTCTCAACGCTGTCTTCTTTCATGGGCATCTGCATCAACTATAAGCTGTGGTCATAGCCTGCTCTCCAGAAGAAAAAGTGATGCAGACATGTAATGATTTATCACAGAAAAACACTGAATGATTTGTGTTTCAATGAGCACAAAGATATTTGTATTCATTTCCAGCCAAGTGTGTGATTACTGTGTTTATTCAAGGAGGCTTTCATTTAATCTGTTTCACTGCAAAAAAAAAAAAAAAAAGCTCTCTATTGTAAACTCAATTAGGGAAAATATCTGTCTAAAACCCCAGAAGCCTGCAGAGACAAAATTCTAAGATTACTTTGCGCCTTGCACCACACTCCAAAGAAGTGGATGTGAACTCCACATACTCTGCTAAATCAATCAAAAAAGATGCAATCAATCCGGGGTTAAGACTGTCATTCTGCTTTTTGAATTTCACAGCAATTTGTGCATTTTTTTCTTTCAATTTTAGTTTTTAATCACTTTTTTCCCCCTGTACAGCACTAAAGATTGTAACATTTAAAGATACATCATTCTAGTAAAAGTGCCTTGAGGAGTGTGCATGCTTTTATTTCAGAAGAAACAGGACAAGAGGATTTATTATAGAGCTTCTTAAGGGTGAAAGAATGTCTTAAATTCTCCTTAAAAGGGAGACACCGAAAATATGGACAAGTTGTATCACCTTTTTAAAAAATGTGCAGTGTTTTGTTGCCAAATACTTTCATCAGAGAAGCAATTTTGAACATAAAGAATTAAAAGAAAAAATCTAAATGTATATATGGTAGTTCTTTGGTTTAATGGATAATGAGGATAGCAAAAACATGGCAGAAATTTCCAAGAGGACCTGGTTGCACACAGCATGGCACCCTGACATCATTCACCGGAGCAGAAAGTCCAGAACAGAACCAGAAGTTTGCTCTGACCGTAACTTCTTATGCAATCAACATAAATCAGCTGATCGGTGGAGAAAAGCAGCTTTGCATGGGTAAGGAAGAATTAAAAGGGACTTTTCCCGGATATGCATATAAAGTGTTACATACTGGCGCAAAGCAGCTTTTCTCCACAACGCTGATTCACATTGATCGCGTTAAGGATTGAAAAGTCACGGTAAAGAAATGTAAACACTAGAGCTAAAGCTGCCAGAGTAAATGTTTTATAAATCTAACCACTTTTGTTTAAATCCTTTTTGAAAGGAATAAAACGATTACGGTACTCGCTTTGCTACGTTTCATGTTGGACACTGAACAAAATAATTCACATGAAAAAGTTGTAATAAAAGGTGCCACAATTCTTAAAACTTGTAGCATTTACGTTTCCGTCCAATGATGTCTTGCCGCCATCTTGTCTGCAACCAGGTCCCCCTCAAATTTTTTTTTTCTCACTTGAGTGTCGGAATAAAAAGAATAAGTATTAGAATTAAAGGAAAATTGTGTTTAGACTGTGTACCACCCGTGTAAATGATAAAGTTCCACAAAAATTGTAAGGGCTCTGTTGTTTAGTTTGCTTTTTGTTAATGTTGGTCCTATTCTGAGTTGCCCTTTGTCAGTCACACCAGGTTCAGGTTGTTCATCCTGTCGTCATTTAGTTAATTACCCTCTGTATAGAAGTGTCTCGTTTTTCAGTTTTACCTTGTTAGGTGGTCTGCTCTGTTTTGTCACTCCTTTGTTGGTCATGTTTTGTCGGGGTTTTGTCCTGTTTAGTTGTTAAACATTTTATTTTTTTCTAGTCAAGTCTGGTCTCCAGTGTTTTGGGGCCTACACCACAAGTCAATCTGTCAAAAATCAATTAGCAGAAGTCATTAAGTCATTTGAGGAAAAGTCTTCCAAAAACTCTCAGTTCAAGTTCAAAGTAAGACAGAACACCATTATTTTTGCGTCATTACAACTAAAAAACTGTATCAGTTCCAATGTAATGTTTTATGTTGGCAAATACACTATGTTCATTTGGCTATTTGAGTTTGGAAAATGTTATTAAAGACTCACCACGATGTTTATGGTGTATATAACATGTTCTTGTGGCATTTTTCTGATGACGGAGAACATATATGAAGAAAATTAAGCTTAAAATTACATTTTTGAATATTTTTTTATTTAAGTCATTGTAAATTAGGAGCTCTCAGCAACAGAGATGGTAGGGGGAGTCTACTCCACGCCAACGATTCCGCCCAAAACTACTGCCAATGAACTGCTGCCGTTTTGTGGAAATATGTCCGAGAAAATGACAGGTTTTTGGGTTTTGGCTAAAATCTGCAAAATTTATTATTAAAAGACCACTGAGAACAATTTATAAAATAAATTAAAAGATGATCAGAGGGGATCTTTAATTTAATTAATTCTGTGTTATTTTAAATGAGGAGACTTTCAATACAGTACAGGACCGCACACCACCCAAAAGGTTAAAGCTTTCTCATTGGTGCCTTCATGTTGCAGTTACACACCAACCTATGTGCAGCCCTAATAACCCCCAAAGTAACCACAACCCTAATACCCAGCCTTTGGAAATGAAATAAAAGACATCACACATCTCTATTTTTCAGTCACTGCTCTGGCAAGTACAAAACTCAAATCCCAACAAAAGCAGTGATAAAGAAGACGGTAGACACACAGGTGTGTTCACATCTGGTAAACATGTGTCAGTCAGATTTTTTTCCTTTAGAAACACGCAGCATTTTTTTATGTACACTCGCTTCTTATAATTATATTTATCCATTCAAGAACTTCAGAAAAATTGCATGACCAGTAAAATTGGATAATATTTATATCCCCAAAATAATTACAACAAGATTGCTTTTGGTAACAGAGTATAATCAAGAAAAACGTTTTCTTATTTGAAGTCTGCAGCTTATTCTGATGATGTGCTGTTGACCTTAAGAATGACTGAGGAGATTAGTTTTGGCCAGATAGACTCATTTCGAAATTATAATATTAGAACATGTCATTAGCAGTTACACAATTTTTTTGTGGATAATAAGAAATGGAAATTATAGTACTCCTCAAACGTTCTATTCCCTCCTCTCATTTTGTAATGATTTGCTTCAATTGAGCCTTTCTTCAGTCATCTTTTAAAAGACTCTTGAGAATTAGTTCTCTAGAGGACCTGCTGTTTCCTTTTTACATTTTAGAAAAAGGTTGAAACATACTCTTATACATTCTTAACTAAATTCTATTTTCCTCAAAAACACAACACTAGTTTATTATCTAAAACCTTTGCATTTTGATATGATTGATGCCACATTTCTGAATAAGCAAACAATATAGAAAACAATACAAATAAAGGAAATGAGTTGAAACCTATTTAAAAATTTAAATTAAAAAAAAACTCTGGATAAGGTTTCTTACAAAATTTCAATAAAGCCTTTGCTTTTTTTTCAAAGCAAAGTAGGTTTAGAAAATGTTTTGATTTTTCACAGAGCTGCTCTCTTCTATACAAATATCCACGTCATGTGCCACTCTATGAACAAATAATCTCTTCAGATTCTTCAGTAAGTTTTGTGATATAAACCATGTATGCTGTGTGCAAAGCCTGCCTTGCCACAATCACACGCCTCACCCTCAGAATGACAGCACACTTGGCTGTACGCCTGCTTTTGCCCTCTGAGACAAACAAACACGCATCCAGAAGCTGCAGTCAGCGCTGAGGCAAACTATCCATATTTGCATGTTTCCACTGACAGTCTGCAGCAATTATTTCAGCAAAGAAAAAACATGTTCAAGAGTACTCCTGGCATTATGTGGCAGCCCTTCATGTGCTGCCAAGTTGTAGATATGTTTTGACACCCCATCTCCTTCCAGAAGTTTTCTACAACCTCAGTGTAGAACTGATGCAAGCCTGAGTGCTGATAAGTGTCCTGAGCTGAAGCCTCATCTTAAATTCAGTGCTGGAAAGAAAATCTGGGTTTGTTGTGGCTTGACTGATCATCAGCCTCACAGCAACCAATTGAAAGACGTGTGTTTTTTTAAAAGAAAAAGCTCATAATTATCAAATAAACAAGACAAATGGACAAATGTTTGTCTGGGAAAGCTTTCTTTTATTATTGGAGGAGAGCAAAAGTCATGAATCAAAGTCATCTCCATCTTCTCAGCCAAGAACTGTTTAAATAAACTTAAAAACATACCATTCATACCAAAACAATAGAGTTCAACAAGGCATCTCGTTTAGTTTGTCTTATCCAAAACTATTGCCTTAATCCTGAAACCTTTTGTTTGACTCACAACCACCCACTCCAACACATACTGGAAGTCAAAACCCTGAAGCACAGGGCAAAATAAATCCCCACTTCAACAGAAGCCATGAGGTTCATCTCAAGTAGGCTATGATATCTGCGAATATCTTAAATGGACCTTCAGCAAGGCATCATCCCACATCAGGAAGAATAAAGAGTTTCTTTAAAGAACTTAAGACGAACACTAAATACAAGGCAATTTCAAACCCAGCAACACACTGAAACAGACTCTGGTTCACCCCAAAGACCCCTAACCCAAAGAAAAAAAATAATGTGTGTATGAAGTCCAGTGCAGTTAAGAATGTTCAGAGCTGTACATCAGAGAAAGAACACAGCAATTACACCACACACAGTTAGGACCACTTTGGGTGGTTTGATCAAATTTAAAAGACAAAGGACACTAATTTGAAGCCGTGTACTTTGATTCCTCTTCTTTGTTTCTGTTTATAAGACATCATATTGCAGGAATGTGGGTATCCCACCTGGAGGATACATATGTTGACTAAATCTTGCACTGCTCAGACTGATGAAGCCATTTGGATGAGCTGCAAAACGTTTTAAGGAAAAAGATTATAAGTCCAGTTGCCATGACTCAACTTCAGATAACATCACCTGGATGAATGAGATCCTTTACCGGTCTGTCCAGAAAGCAGGCCTTTGTGCCAGCACTGTTGCAGTCACTAACCTATATGATCTGGGATTACATTTTTAATGGTGCCTAATGTACTTTCAATTGCAGTTTAGGTAATGACAAAATTTTAGTCGCAAGTTGCATTGCTACATTCAACTTGATTTAAACTTAAATGGTCTTTATTGATCCCTGAGAGGAACTAAATGTAATTCAATCAATGATGAAAACTGAAATGTTATTAGTCTTAGGTGGAAAATGGAATAAACAGCTCCACAATTAAATAATGTTGCCGTTCAAAGACACTTTAATGGTGTCTGTGGATTGTCCTAAATGCTTTAACTTTGTGTTGGTTGGGATCTAATTCTAACCACAAAAAAGCACACACACACAAAAAGGTAACTGATTAAGGAGGCCATACACACTGATCAATAATCAGTGTTGTATTTTCTGATCTCATCCCTAGTGACAAAGAACAAGCTTTTCTAATTACCTTTTCCAAGAGTTCCTGAAAAGGAACAAGAACAATGCCGTAGTGGATTAATTTTGAAAACTGCTGTTGCCAAGAAACTCTCCTCTGGTTTAAAAAAACGGAAAGCATGAGAGTGGAAACAAGCTATTTAAAACAGAATTCTTCATGGACATAAAAGCATGAGCTCCTATGAAAACACAAAGGAAACCAAAGGCTCTTGGGCAATGTCAATGTAGTAATTCAAGCATAAAGTGTTAAGACGATTTAATATTGTGTAGGCAGGTGCCATTAAAAAACAAGTTGTACAAAAGGAAAAACCCTCAGGAGGAAAGAAACAGTAATACTGGGATTAGGAAGAGCTGTATTCTAGTTTACAAAAATAGAAAAAAAAAGGCAGCAAGGGTCCTAAATGAGTACGGTTAGATACAAATATGACACAGAAAAGCAAATGGTGGTGGTTTGCTTTATATAATGTCTTATTAGGCTTTATGTTGATGACATTCAACGTACTAATTTTGAAGTCACTGCACAATAGAGCCAATGTGTTTGCTGTTCAATTTAGTGTTTTACTCTTTTAGCCATAGAAGAACTCTAATGATAAAGATTTGCAGATATTATATTGCATGACAGGACAGTCATTACAGCGGTTGTTTCTAGGTTGATAACACTGACACTTTAAATTTGGAAATATAAACATTGTCAAGTCTCAGCTATGGAGGCCAAGATGGACCGTAGCAACAAAAGCACAAATAACACTACACAAAGAACAGCAAAAATACGCAATAAAACTGTTGCAGGTGTATTAAAGCTATGCTTGTATGCTTGTATGTGTCCAAATGCATGTTTCAATATGTCTTTGTACATACTTAATTGTTTTTTTTCTTTCATTCCCAACCTAACATTACTGGTGCAACAAAAATGGCTATCAGTATTGGAGCTATCATGCTGTAAAGTGATGAGCCTGATGAGGAAATAGAAGATGTACATGGATCTATTGGACTACAATTCTATGATTGGATGCATCAGAATAAAGCAGAGTAGTGAGCTTGTGGCCCATTCAGCGTATTTTCTACACAACAGTTAGAACCTTTTAAAACATTTTTTCATCTGGTCCTGATTTACAACGGTTTGGATAAAGAAAGCCCAGAAATGCAATTTTAGACCTAATTATCTTTAAAGAAAAATGCCACAAGAACATGTTAAAAAATGTCACTTTATAAAAGATGGAAGCAGGCTTTTTGTTCTTGTTTTTGTGCAATTATTGAATAGATTTTTCTTTTTTTTCCCGCATTTACTTTTAAATTGTTTTCTTCAAATCATCAGCCTCCTCATAACAGAAGATCACCTAGTGAACCTGCTGAGCATTAAACCTAGAATCCATGATGCCATTTGCTGAAATTCCAGCTCAGGTCCCTTTGTAATCTTATAACACACTTACTGGTACTACCATTCCCAAAAAAAATAGACTCAAATGTCCATTTTATTATTACAGTTTAGGTGCAGTTACCTGCACCAAGAAACGTTCAGATCTCGGTTCCATAAGAACATCATAAGGACGTATAAGGACGTAGGGGTAATTTTTGAACTTTTTTCATTTTTAATAATAATACATTTCACTTAAAAGGCCCCTCTCAAGACACTCTTTAGAGTTCTGTTGTTATAAAAGCAGCAACAGATTCAAATTAATTTATTTAGATATAGTGGAAACAAAGCTATGTAATTCATGACATTTGAAAATACTCACACACTTTCAATTACAAGTGTCTTGCCCTGGGAAATCCTTTTGGGGACGGATAGTTCTTCTAATGGAGTCAGGTTCCTCCTTGGAGTTTGTCACAATCACTCCATAAAGTCAAAAGCAAGTATGGTTGATCTTTTCACCCTTTAACCATTTAGTGACAGCAGCAAACATTGTTTCTTTGTTCTGACCAACAGACATGGGTTGACAAATCTGAATCCTCACTGAATTTTTGTTTTCAAAGGTTTTATAGTTTCATTGTATTACATTTTATTGTTTGAATATTGGTTACTATATTGGAATTTGGTTTTATTGTATTTTAATTAAGAGATTTTGATTTTTGAATTATTTTATTTATTTGCTTTTTGAATGTGCTAGTGTTGTTATGAATGCAGGCAGATGGCTGCTTTTGAATTTCCTTTCATTCATTCATTCATTCATTCATTCATTCATTCATTCATTCATTCATTCACTCAAAATCAATTTTGGAATAAACAAACACATTTTAGGCCAAAATAATGGTTTTATCATCGTTTTACTGCTGTTAAATGTTTAAGACAGATCAAACCTTACTTTAACCGTAATTCCCATGTAATAGTTAGGCTGCTGGTTACATATTTCCCATTTAATAGAATTTAAAAAGATAATAAAAACATTTACTTAAGGAAATCATCTATCTATTTTCTCTCCCATCTCATGCATAGCATGGGGCAAGTTAATAAGGAGAAGTATTAAAAATGAACAAATTAAATTGCAGGAAATGTTAAAGTTCACTCCTGCCCCTGTGGGAAACTTCTGAACACACATCATATCTTAGAGCAAAGACCAAACCAGGCAACCAGTTTGGGAATATGATCAATAATGCTAACTTTTATTGATTTTTCTGCAGTAAAAAGAGATGTCCCCCCCATTCTTTCAAAAGTTTAATATATGACCCATTGCAGTGAGGAATTCTTGATAACTAGAAACAAAAAAGTGAAAAAATAATTATCAAAGAAGTATTCTGGGGGCTACTTTCCTGACGATGTATGTATTTTTCACTCAAATGTCATCTATTTTTGTTTACTTATTTATCAACACTAGAGAGAAAAGGAAAGCCATCATTTTTCACAGTTATTTATTAGTTCAACAGCCAACAATGCAGCAAAAACAGCTGACTGACACTGGCATATTGTGACAAATCAACACTCCAGAGATTGATGCATTTTTCATTTATAGGTTTTTATCATCTGGTTTTTTAAAAAGCTCTCCTGCCCCCCAGTGTCCAAACTGTAAAAAATAAATAAAAATTAATTAATCATCTAACAGCTGGTGCTTTTAAAATAGCTTTTACCTCAGTTTTGACATTAGAAAATGTTTTATTAAAAGTATATTATTTAAGTCAAAGGTCAATGAAAAGACAAATATCAATGTGTGCAGCCATTCTGATTCTTACCATTGGTGTTGACATCCATCATCATATTTTGGCGCTAAATATGCAAATTTTCTACGCATTTCAAAGGTAAGGTAAAATGTAATTGATTTATAAGTGATCAAATAGGGACTGATCTTAGGAAACACACAAATTGGGAATAGTCTTCCACCTAGTGGTAATGTTGTACAGCTACAGACAAAGTCACAAACTATAAAAGGGAGGGATGTCTGCCTTACACTCTCTCTTTTTCTCTTGTCTGTCTTCCTATCTGCTGTCCAGCTGAAACAATAGTAGAATCAAAGTGTGGAAAACGAGTCCTGACTGTTTTGTGGGAGCAATTAAATTGACATTACAAGTTTTAAATGCACTCTAAGTGAACTTAGAGTTTCAGTAAGTCATGAGAAAAAAGTTTAGTGTTTCTGTTCTTTAACCTAATTCTATTATTTTACTTGTGCCCCTTAAATGCAGTTTTAGATACTGAAGACAAAAGATAAATAAAAACAAATAAAGTCAGTCAACCCTGAGAGCAGTTTGGAGACATTAGGTCCACTGCTGTTTTTTTCCCTTTATTTCTTTCCCTAACTTCTTTTTTATAATGAGATACTTAAAGAAGTGAAGGAAAATGGGGCCCAATGTAACTATCGAGGCAGTTTAAATGCTTCAGAGGGGCCTCATTCAAACTGTAAAAAAAAAACCTCATCTTTCACAGAGAAGAGGGTTTTTCATTTGTCAAAGTAGGCATTCATTTTCTAGATATAACTCTCCCTTGTTCAAGGTTTGCAGGATTCTGCCGAAGCCAATTTCAGGCTAAAGGTGATGAACACCGGTCCACCATACAGATGCATGGTGGATTTTTTTAACAGTGGAGGAAGGAAGTAAGAGTTATCAGAAGAAATCTGTAAACCATCCATTTAGAAATGGTAAATTAATAATAAACTTATAACAAAATACAAACTATTAAACCAACCCTTGCTGTTTTAATACAAATGTCCTTCCATATATAATATTGATTAAAAAAAATAAAAAAAACAATGTTCGACACATATCTAAATGGTTAAATCCCCACGAAGCAGCCTAGGATATTTGATTGATGCTTTTTAACAAATATCAACAATGGATGTATTTTTACAAATCATTTCTAAACGAATTATCTGATTTATGACTTTTTGAATTACTCTTAGAAAAACAATATATTTTTAAGTTTAACAGCATTTTTGCTCCGAAGTGGTGGTGTCTGACAGCTGGGAGTTATTCTTATTTCCTATGTTAAAACAGACTATCATTTTTAATGGATTACTTTAGTTTTAGTTGATAATTGATGTCAATAACTGTCAAATGTATAGAAACATGTAGAGGGCTTTCTTTTTTGTAGAGCAAGGAGACACTGAAGTGAAACATTCAACAAAACTGCAAAGGGAATAATGATTGGTATTTTTTTTGTGTGTGTGCCTTTATATATATATATATATATATATATATATATATATATATATATATATATATATAATATATATATACTATTATATATATATATATAATATAATATATATATAATATATATAATTACCTTTACTTAACCAGGAAATTCCCATTGAGATAAAAAATTTCTTTTCCAAGGAGTCCTGGCCAAGAGGCTGCACATTTCAATACAAAAAGTACATAAAAACCAACATCATTAAAACCACACACATCATAAAAAGCAGTTGCATATTATTGTTTCAGTCTCTGATGCTTTGAGCTTATTCTTAAAAACATTTAAAGATACCAGTTCAGTTAGTTTCCAGTCTTCCTGCAGCATATTCCAAGCAAAAGGAGCAGAGTGGACAAAGGCTTTTTTCCCCAGCTCTGTGCGGGCGAATGGAACAGAAAGCAACAACTGAAAGCAAGAAAAGCGTCAGATCCAGAAATATGAATAGACAGTAAATACAATTCCAGAGTAAATTTTTTAATAAATTAGATTAATTTTAAACAAGATGAACTATGTCACTGCAAGGTAGACAACTTAAAAAGAAAAAAAAAAGAAAATAAGGTAAAACATAAATTTAAAGGTGTAAAAACGTTTTAACAGCATCTCTTTTCAAAGAAGATCAATGCTGCTTCCCGTACATTGAAGGACAGGAGAGTAGATATCTGATCTGGTTGTTTGAGTTTGCGCTCAGTTTTCTAACATTTTGTTTGTTGCCAAATCAATTGGCCATTCCTTTTTAAAAACTAAATAATTTCCACTGTTCTTGTCAGCTTCCTACAACAAATGACTTATTTGGTCGTTTTCGAAGAAAGGAAATTTGATTTTTCCATTTGGTGGCAGCAAATTGAGAAAGTCTTTGCTTTCAACTCTTGATTTGGACAGAAGAAAATAGCTTTCTTTGTTTTGGCCAACTGGCTGGTGTGGCATTATGCTTTCCGGGGCCTTAAAGTAGGAGAGATAGGAAAACCTCATCAGGAGCTTGAGCATTATGCAGCTGGCCAACTAATTCCATGTCATCAGCAAATTGAATCAATTTTTAATTAGCTTGATTTGTTGGTGAAAAGAGAAAGGGTATTGGAGAAAGAGGGTTTCCTTTTGCAGGCAGCCATAGACAGACTGCCATTTCTATCCACCCTGTAAGGGCAACAGAGAAAATCCTTGATAGGAGGCAAAAGCCTCTTGACACAGAGTCTGACAAAATAAGCATAACATTTTCTCTGAAAGCTACGTACACATCGGACATGTGAGGCTTGTTCAAGAACGGGATCAACGCGGGTTCTTGAACGTGAGTTAACCCCTTTGTGTTCACTATGGACAAGCAGGGAGGGCATTCTCTTTCTTTTCTACTGTTTCTTTTCTGGCCGACCACAAACTGCAATTACTTATTTCTCCCCCATGATCAATTTTTAAATGATTGGTACTGCCATTACTTGAAAGGGACACCATTCATAAATCATTATCAAAATCCCAGTCCCTAATTGGTCATAGTTTGACCTGTTTCAACTTTCAGTGCGTGTTCAAGGCCAGCGTGTTTTGTCTGTAGATCCCGGAAACAGTCGTAGAAACGTGTGCAAATAATCTGTGTATTGTACACACTGGGAATGGGATGCGCCTTCAAGAATGTGGTAAACAGGTATTGTTGAATGGTGTGAAGTATTCGTTGTTCCCACTGAACTGTTGCTACCCAATACTCGCTGATGTACTCACAGTTTGAAGAGGCTTGGTGCAAAATGTCGAAGCGTCCAGTGGCTGTGTGTTTTGTATGTGAAGCCTGAAAACATTTGTAGAAACACCCATTTATGCACATTTACATAGACTTTTCATTGGAAGTGATCGCTTGAACGTGCATTGCAGGAGGGAACGTAGTTTCAAGTAAACTGAAGCAGATCGAACATACTTCCCACAATCAAAATAGGATTAAGGTTACAGATTTAATCAGTATCCTGAAAAAAATTGCAAATACTAGAGCTGAATGATAAAAATGAGTTTCTCTGAGCTGCTCATCTGTACTGTAATATAATTCCTACTTTACAACTCACTGCTAAAGCAAACTGGGACTTCTGAGCTTTGTTTTTCCTTAAGTGGGTTTGTTTGGAACTGTTTCTTTCTTCACACAGGTTTACTTTATGTATACATATGCTGTTCTCAATGTATTACCCAGTGCACCTGCACAATGGCTCAGATCTTTGTATATGCGTCTTACGTGTTCAAAACTCCTGCACAAGACATAAAATAAAATAACTAAGAGACTAAAGATAACCTGCAACAGAAAATGTAAAAAATAACATGCCACTTTATATTCGTAGGGTTGAGAAGAAACGTTGCTGCAAACACTGTTTTTCTGGGTCAGATTTACTGAGAGACAGTACCGCGGAACTTAGTATAACTAATGAGCAAGAGGATTAGCGGTGAGGCTTGTAATTTTGATAGTCATTTGTTCATAACAAATCCACAGGGGGGGGATTTAAAGAATATCTTCCCAGGCTATTTTGAAATCTTCCTACTTGTAATAAGTTAATGAACCACATAATGCAATTATTTTCAGTCGTACACTTAAAAAAACACAACACTTTTTCCCCCACTCACCGTCTGTCCTCTGAAACTGTCTTTAATTGGCTTCATATCTTTAAAAAAAAACATTTTTCAGATTCAGTTCAACAGACTGTGAAAATTGAAAGTGTCCTAAAACAAGGGCTGTTAAAACATATGAGATGAGAATGCTCTTTTTTTTTTTTTATGTAAGAAAATTTTAGGAAAACTTTGAATTTGGTTCCAGAGTGGAGAATTATAATTCAGTAGGATGAGTACATTTGAAAAAGTATGACTCAAATGTAAAAATTCTAAAACAAGAATCAAAAACACAGACAATAGTCACCCTTTAAAACATTAATGTCAAACTAAACTATTTCAGAGGAAAGATACATAGACAAATATTGAACAGATATTGTTTTAACTTCCTGTGGGGTGGAGCAATTTAGATTAATTTGGAAGCAGTGTGAAGATTGAAATTAAAAATTTTGAAATTTTTTACATTTAATATCAATATTTTCTTTTTTATCATTAAAAAAAATCCTATTAGCCAGCAAAAGCCAGTAAAATCTATTTCAAACCATTCAGCAAAAAGAATTGGTCAAGCTTTGGTTTTTCCGTCAGCCTGTCTAAAAGCAATAATCAGAGAAATACCAGTCCTGTGGCTCCCATTATTTATAAATAGTCCACAATCCTGCAGCTCTCTGTTACAAGAAGAAAAAATCTAATTTGACAATCACTGTAAAGTGCTGTTGGCAGAAGTTTCCCATGTCTCCTTTGTATAAATGCATATTCAGTCTATGACATGTCACCGGCTTACACAGTTACACACAACTTAGCTTACACAACTACCTACATCTTGCAGATGTAGGTAGTTGTTGTATTCTGCATGATGACATACTAAAATAAAACAAACCTCAAAGAAAGAGCACACCCAAATTACAGATCAGTTTCCTTTTTTTAAATGAACTGGTCAGATGCCATAAATGTGCATTTTTAGTACTGGATCTGCCCAAATTAACTCTGCTTTATATTACTAAAACTTTAAAGATGTTTTTTATATATAATTTTACTTATTATAAAAGTTATATATATATTGTTTTTTTTATATAATAACATGCCGCCCAGTGGGAATGTCTGACTGGATGAAGGCCCTCCGGGAAGACCCAGGACACGCTGGAGGGCTATGTCTCTTGGCTGGCCTGGGAACGCCTCGGGTGGCCGGGGGGAGAG